>JBCAUA010000012.1:3576783-3591066 GCA_038406235.1 Peronia verruculata | reverse complement strand
GTCGGTCGGTCGGTCGGTCGGTCGGTCGGTCGGTCGGTCGGTCGGTCGGTCGGTCGGTTGGTTGGTTGGTTGGTCGGCTGGTTGGTTGGTTGGTTGGCTGGCCGGCTGGTTTTTGTTTCCTTTTTTTCATCACAAAATAATGATTCCGTATTTCTATCTAAATGTACTTCTAGATTGAGCAATAACTACATTGAAAAATTAGTTCAGCCTTATTGCGACCAGTGGAGCTTATGGAGTTTTGGATCCCCTCGATTGTAGGTCTGATTTGTCCAGAACGTTTTCCATTGATCTAAGCGTTGTCCGCTATGAGCGGACAGAAAGATATAAGATCTGATATGCCATTTCACAGCAGACAGTTACCAGAGGTCAGTCTCGGGGCACCAAACTTACAGATTCCCCACCGTTTGTATTTATCTATTGGTTCTTCCCATCGTAATGCCAGACGTCCACGTCAACATTTCAGACGGGACATAATGAAATCAAGCGCGTCAAACTAAGTATAGGAGGGGGGGGGGGAGGATACGACATAATAATATATCCACAGATATCAGGCGTTTCGTTAGCTATCAATGCCATGTAGTCAATACTATCAACACATAATTCTTTTCCTCTCTACATGAAGATCAACCTTGAATAAATCCGTAAGGTTTTTAGCAATGAACAGATGTTTCTCACAGTTTTTTTGTAGACAAAAAAGCATTCTTTACCTTTTTCTGGCGAGCATGAAATTATGATAATAGTTCGAAGGAACACATTAAATTCCGATGAAATTACCCTGCGATTTTTTATTTATTTATTTTTTGACGTTTTCATCATCTCAAACAAAATCAAATGCAGTTTGTTGAATTTATTGCTGTCAATGTTAATTTTCATCTATATGTCGACTAGATATCTATAATTGCTGACTGAATTATTATTAAAGTTGTTATCTGCTAGTCAACTTCAGCCTGCCTTGCTAACTATCGGGATCTGTAGTCCATGATGCGGACAATTTGTCCCTTGCAAAACAAAAACAGAAACAAAAACAAAAAACAATGTGAGAGAACCGTATAAATTAGTTCATGGATGTACAACAAAAACAAACAAACAAACAACAACAACAACCACAACAAAATGTACAGAGGAACAATAAGAACCACGCAAAGAAAGACGTCAGAACTCATCTGACATTTCCTGATGTAAGCCGTCACATCCCTACCCCAGGATCAAAGACAGTAACTGAAATGATCAAAGATCTCCCGATAAGACAAATACTACAGATAACAAACACGAGGCAGTTGGAGCCAAGATCCATTCTTGCAAGACATGGTTTCTTAACGGTACTTGTAACACAGTAAATTAACCCTATAAGTGCAAGGTTCTTGAACAATGGAACTTAAAAAGGTCTAAATAAATTCGTAAGATTGAATTACTACATGCTCTGCATAACAGAAAAGTAGATCATGGTAATACCTTTGATATCCAGAATGCCATCACAAACATCACAGACTAGTTTTAAAGAAAAAGCACTGCAGACTTATATTTTTATGACCTCGTGCTCATAGAGTTAAATTTCACTTCTGGTCAGTTTCCATCAGTTGGATCTCTTTGACCCATACAACAGTTTCAATACATACAAAAGAGAATGTGTCTTTTTTTAGTTTCATTTTTTAATATTCACATATGGTTTTTGGGGTTGAATGTTCAATTTAAGGGCACATTAAGCAATTGAATACACCTTTTTTGAAGCACCAAGTGCAGACAATGGGTAGGAATTGTATAGGTGAGTGTACAGATAATTATGTAATAATCTGAAAGACGATAATTATCTATTATTTTTTCGCGTATTAGCTTCGTTCAGATCTTTGCGAGGCGAAGCAAAATCGCACCTGGAAAGCAGAAAAACATCAGATCTAGCCCAGAATTCTCAAGAGCTTTGACATTTCAGGGCGGTACACGTATTGCATCATTAAAAACTCCAATCTGAACCGAGAAGCACGATCGGGTTATAGAAAGTTTTCGCAATAAAGTGAAAGTTCGATTTGAGGCGGAGCGTTTCGATTTAAACCCTACAACGCTTTGTAATGAGTCTCAAGATAGAAAATGGCGTGACATTTGAAACAGTGGAAATCTGGCGCACTGCAGAAAACTCTACTGGCGGAAATAATACATCTATCAATAGAACGTCGTCTGAGAGGACTGGAATAATACTCTAAGTTACATCACCATCGCGTGGCCGGGACGGAGCTTGGAAGACAAATCGATTATTGAACTTTACACGCCCAAAAAGACCTATATTATTTCCACCCTATGTAAATATATTTCATAGTCCGGAATGTTCATACCTCGACATAATAAGATAATGCACTTTTTTTGCTTCAAGAAATGGTTCACGTCATCGATTTGAGGCTGTAGTGAGAAAAACCTAGATACGGATACACATACTATCACGGACGTACCCGCATACATGTAACACTCAAACACGCCCACTCATATCCGGACTACTGAATAACATAATAATGATATAACCACTGGAGAGATGGATACCAACTGCCTGTATGTGTTTAATGACAATGAGCAGAATTCTCGAATGGCATCGAATGGCATTAAGAATGTGTTTCTAAACAGATACCTAGTCAAAAAAGATGCAATTATAGTTGAAGAGTATGAGAAATGTTGCTTACACACGGATGTTACCTTGGCATATCGTGCACTACAGTACAGAATCCCTTATAAGTGTTTGTGCACAAGGCCTGGAAGTGAACATTAATTTACTATGAAAATATTGCATCAGCTGTGGAGCTATATGACAGGCCTTCTTTAAACACTTTCAGATGAACACTCAATGACTAGTCTGTACAAGGCTTTGACATCACACTAAAAGCAAGCTGTTAAAGGTGCATGTGTTAACGTGAGTTTCATCACTAGCCAATAGTGTGAAATTGAAGGAAAAGCCTTTAAGACTGCAAGTAGCTCACACAACAAAAAACATTGTTGGCAATGTAAATATTTTGTGAGTAGAGATATTCGTGGTGGACTAACAACTTCTATAAACACAAACATTTGTCATCAAAGCAATTAACACTCCAGTTATTCGAGCGTCTGAAATAATTTTCAACTCTTAATTTGTGTCAGAGTATATTAAATAGGGCAATTTATAAAACACACAAACACACAACCACACAATCAAAAACTGAGACCTGTTTGCAACATGTGCATGAATATTTACATTGCCTCGATCTTTATCGTTGTCTTCATCAACAATTAGCACCCTTATTATCATCAATACATTATTATCATCATACGTGTGGTAGATAAATTTTAATTTCCAAAGCTTTAAGATATTTCTGATAGAAGTTTGTTTGTTTGTTTTGTTTTGGTTTGTCTGTCTGTCTGTCTGTCTGTTTGTCTGTTTGTTTGTTTGTTTGTTTGCTTGTTTGTTTGCTTGTTTGTTTGCTTGTTTGTTTGTTTGTTTGTTTGTTTGTTTGTTTGTTTGTTTGTTTGTTTGTTTGTTTGTTTGTTGTGAAATCTGAAACTTGTAAATAATTTGAAACTTAATCAAAAACAAACCTGGTAAAAGACATCAGAGTTGAACAAAGTTCATGAACAAAATCAGAATCAACAAAGGAGGAGCTAGACAAAAGAACTAAAAGCTATTTAAATTTAAAATAGAGAAAATGGACAAATAAAATTAAATAACTTATAATCCCAAGAGGAGAATGTAAGAGATTAAAAAAACAAATGTCCAAAATGTCTGTTCCCGTTTCACGGCACACAAGACAGAGGACAAAACAGAAATGGTGGAAAAGATTATAAATGAATCAACATGACACATTTTTTTTTTTTTTTTAAGGGCCATCGTGTCAGAGTAACAACACATCGACAGTGTTGGGAAAATCCTTTCCTTTTTTTTTTTTTTTAATTAGATGAATGCTGAAGATTTAGGAAGTTGACAGTTTTGTTTTGTTTTTTTTTGTTATTGATCTGTTACTCCCACCCCCGATGCTTTTTCATTATTCTTCATTAATAAATTCCTGTTAAACCATTGCTACACACTGGCCATATAACGTGGGAATCTGTGGGCAGTGCGTGCTACAATAGGTCGTTCTGGCCAACTAGCACGGAGACTTTAAATTCCTATGGGTGGAACAAGTTTGATGGAGTCATTTGTTTTGAACTCGTGAATAGGGCGTAATTCAGTAAACAAGATATTATGGGCAGTTTCAAATCCTAGCCTGTCCATTATTCGCTTAATATCCCGTCTTTAAAAGATGCAGAATATATCTCTAATGACATATTATATGCATTTCACTTTTCCCTTTGGGTTGGAATCATGATCACATTTTCCTCCAAAATACAATTAATTTGTGCCTATGTTCAAGAGACTGCCTTCATGAAATTATAGATATGGTTTGGAGTGACGCATAAAGTTCCTAGTGGAATCGAAATGAAATACATGTAAAATTTAAAGAGCTGAAAATAACAGAATAACACGGCCCCTAGATTCCGGTTTTCCTGATTTATACGTTTCTTTTCAAGGAAATTTATGTAGATGTCAAACATTTCTTTCACACATAGATTGAAAAACCAGTTTCAGAAACTTCTATAGAGTTCATTAGCGATGACGCGAACATCATCAAAACCAGTCTCAAGGATTAACAAACGGGCAATGATAGGGCAGCTTGGCCGGTGTTTACAAACACCATTGATACAAGTGCTTATGATTCTCATGTAAATCACACAATGTTTGTGTTTTATGAGATGCGATCTTTGAGAATAACTCCACCAAACTTCATGACAAAATCTGTTTCTGTAAAAACAGCTGCATGTAAAAAGCGGTGCAAATTCTGACATGTTGTTTTTGTCCAGGGCCGAGATAACTGACACCAATGAGCCATTTTTTCAGCCAACTAGGTTACTTCCCTTTGGCAAGTACAAGAGGTGTGGAACAAGCATTGCAAAGAAGGAAAAAATCACATCTTCTCTTGTCATTTGAAACATGTGGTGCAAAAAAAATATGAAAAAAAAAATCACAATAAGAAAAAAAACATCTTCACTATATAGTGAATTTTTCTGAATTTTGTGTTAATTAAATTTCACATAACAAGCTAAAAAGGGATATTTTTCTTCTTTACAATGCTTGTGTTATACCTCTTGTACTGGGCAAAGGGAAGTAATTTCACTGACGGTCAAAATGGCTCATAGAATCCAGTCTCGGTCGTTTTCCTCTCAGTGGCCAAAACGTCCCATGCTTTACACTGCAATACGTTGTCACCAAAATACAATGGAAGGATTATGAATGCAAGATTGACACCATGACACAAAAGCCCTGAGGTCTAACTAAACACAGTGAAAATAAATAATGATATTGCCCAAACTGGGTGGGGGGGACGTTATACGTAAATAAAAACAGAAAACTAAGGTAACAGTAAAACAGTGGATTTCAGCCGCAGTAGAAAAGCCATCTACAAATGTTCCTGGGATGGGCAAGTGGCAAAGATAAATAATGAAAGGATAAGGAAAAGGTCCGGTGAGAGGACATGAACCTGGTGTTTGGCTATGTTCGACTTTGCATTTTCTCATTACTGCACTGGGCTATGCCTAGAGACAAGTACTTTGACAGAAATAATAGTTAAGAGAGCCCCGATATTTCTACTTTGAAGCTTGCAAACGTATCAGTCAAACAGCTCTTAACTAGATATTTTGGTGTGATCACAAATTATCTGCAGATTTCCTCAAATTTGATTGACTTTTATTGGCCTCTCAGGTGGCGTATACCTATGATAGACTGACGGATGAGAATCTGTTGATGATACAAAACAGAACAGTGGCAGCACTGGCCTGAAACAGCATTGCACGCTAACCTGTTTGTCCATTCTTTAACACGCAGTCTATTGTTAAGTTTATCATTAACCCTATCAGCGTCAAGCCTCTAACGCCTGTGCCACACTGTTTTCGATCTTTGGAATATTAGTGACTATTGTCCATCCTGCACGCTAGATGACCGAATGTCTGCTGTGACATGTCTGATTGTTGAGTAGATCTTACAGTACTGAAAGTCAGAATATTTACTTAGCTATGAAAAGTGTTAATATCTGGGTCCTTTTGTAGGGTTTTCATTTGTTTATCTATTGGTTTGTTGTTGTTGCTTTTCTTTTATTTCTGTTTTTATTTTTCGCAAATGTGTTTTACATTCGTGGCCCACGCCGTTTTGCATGAGAAGAAATCACTAGGGAAATGTGGAGAAATTGTGTTTTATGAAAATGAAGATAGATCGACGTGCACCGGTTTGCACTGACATCGCCTAACAGGGAACGAACACGAACTGGACCAATCCTTAACCCCCAGGACGTCTTGTTTACATTGCTGTTTTTGTTTATTTACTTAATTTTTCTTTAAGGGAGGATCTCTGGCCCTGTTGTTTTGCTCCATCCCCATTTCCTGCAAAGCCCTAACCCTACAACAGTTAGTACATGTGAAAAGCAAAGGGGAGTTGCTTGTCCTACCTCGCTCTGAATTAAATTACGCATGAGCTTCATCTTCACAGACTGTGAACAACAAATCATTATTTTCTTAATTTTTTTCATTTGTTTTCTCATCTTGTTCTCCTATTTTCTTCTCTTGCTTGTCTTTCATTTCTTCAATTTCTTCATGTAACTTGTGTTTGAGAATCAGGGCTAATTATTGTGCACAGTAAGATCGATCTCTCATCCCTTTTTCTCATCAACTCAGGGATTTGCAAAACATAGTCTTCTGGATCTGTGAGATTTTTTTTTTTTTTTTAGTTCTCGATTTTATTTACAATTATGTCTTAGTAGTTCCCCATTCAACGAAGAGGGAAGGAATGCGATCGTTGTTCCTATCAAATAACTATGGGATATGTTTGCCAGCGTTTTTGAATATTTACCATATAAGCCAACCATCAGAGAGATGTGTGTTGTTTTAAATAGTGCTTGAAAATTCAGGGGAAGAACAGCATGTTCCGGTTCTTAGAGTTAGGGTCAATGGATTAAATCCTGAGATGTAACCAGCTGATCTAAGAAGAGCAAAAGAAACGGCCATTGTTGTCCAAGACATTGGTTTAAATCAGTTGACCCAATAACTCCAAAAAATATGAGGCAAATTTGTTTTCATCTCAATGTTTCACAGGCAAAATTTCAGATGTCTCAAATTTGAAAAGAAATGGTCATAAGGTGGTTCTCCACCCCTGGTCTTTACTTGTCGCGTTCCCCGAGATATCTGACTTCAAGGCAAGTGTAAGACGCAAGGATGTTAATTAGTACTTGTCCGACATACAGATTTATCCTCTGGACAGTGCTTTTTGGGGTTGGGAGTTTGTGCAAAGGGTGGGCGATAAAATGAGAGCTAAAGTGGACAACAAAAGGTCTGCAAGAATACAGGCACACTGTGTACAAGAGGAAGAGCTTTTATCCTACGAAGGAAGGGCTGATAAGAGAGGGGAGGGTGTAAAAGGGAGGGGGGGGGAGAAGCATTAAGAAACGCTATAAAACAATCATCTGCAACAGGTTCCAAGTACGATTAGAGTCAGTGGCATGACTTCTTCTCATAAATAGTAAGAGGATCTAAACTAAATTAGGTTCTTTTCGGTTCATTGACTAATACCTGTGGTCCAGTGAAGATAAAGATGAAACAGGTAGAGGCACAGATAGCTGAAACTGTGATAAAAAGGTCGTAACCTTTGTTCCTGTATTACATCATGGCACAAGCGACACATTTGTAAAAATTGGAATTTTCCTTCTTCTTCCTCATAGGTTTTCAAATTCATTTCAGCTGTATCACTTGTCATGTCAGATAGGTTTATAATTTGATACAAGGTACATATGATATAAATCTGAAAACCTCTTTTGGGGATGAAAAAGGAAAAAGGAAAATATCAATTAATAAAAATAGTCACATGTGACGATATAATAAATCAAGCGACAAAGAATCACTACCTTCTGTCGCAATCTTAGACAACAACTATTAAAGTATGACGTGTTAGTTTGTAATGAGTAGATGGCTTTTGTGACCGACGGCTGAAGTCTGTATGAAAGATAAGTGCGCACAGGAAAACTGGTAGACACCGGGAAGCCCTGCGTGAGTACACAAAAAGATTTGCATCTCTGGCTCAAACTGTGGGTATCATACCTTGTGGGTATCATTACTTGTCTCCTGAATAAAACTTTTACTCAACTCACTGTCGCAGATTGGATCCACCCTAGTTATTTCACTCTAGACTTAGCAATATTTCTCAAAATACTGAAGAAAGGAATGAAATTCAAACTTTATCTTCACCTATCTTTCTTACCGTTACTCAACATGTCAGTATTAATAGTATTACCCTCTGCATTTACTTTACTAACACTGTCCAAATTATCAACATTAGCATGCATATTATTATTAATTATGTTACTTTTACTTGCAACGGTCACCTAGGTTTTTATCACATAGTCTGTTTTAATATTGTTTCCTAGAATGTCAGTAATAGCGTTACTATCACAAAATTAATGTTATTTGTCGGTTGTCCCCAATCTTCGGCTATAAAAGTATACCTCTATAATTCATATTATCGGTATCCACAGTGTTATACTATTAATTATACTGTACACTACTCAAAAGTTCTAATGGAAACTTACAACACGTGATGAAGAAAAAGGAATGGTTAAAAATTCGCTGACATGGCCGCTCTCAACTACTAACGCTCTGTTGACGCAATTAAACTTCACAAATAAAAATATTATCCCCGTTTACTTTTATGCCTGACTTGGATATATAGCTCCGGCCAAATTATCTACTCTTCCATGGACTGAGAGCGCTACAAACCGTCCGAAATTTGAAGACAAAAATATTTCGAAAGTTTATCCATGGTAAAATTCTGTTCAGTGAATACGTTAACTTGAGTCACTGTAGCTATGTTTTGGCTCTTAAGAATTAACATAGCTAATTAATTTTAACCCATTGAAACAACAGAATGAACTGAATAAGCTCTGGGCTAGGAAGAGTTCAAGAAGTACTTTTATATTCTTGACGAATAAACTTTTGTAGAATAGACTGGGAATCTTTGGTAATGAAAAATACAGAATTCAAGACTCTTCACTTCATGCAAACGGTTCCATTAGCTATTCATTGATCTTTACATACATTTGTTTTAAGTCTTTACAAAGAACTAGGTATTATTCTGCCTTCCATTTTTCACCTACGTAAACTTGGAATCTCTCTTGTTGCGTAAAAACGTTTCTAAATGTACTTATAAAACAAGACTTAAAAAAGCCCTACAGAAATCATGTTGAACTATTGCCTACATGAGCCAGGATGCAAATCTTTGACCAAAACACGCAATGAAAGCCAGCACATCTAGACTTTTTCCCCGTTCTTACCTTCCTTTTTCTCGCTCGTTGTCATAGCAACGTTTCTGACATTTCTTGCGAATCGAGATCAGTGCTAGTGCTATGTTTGCTAGGTAAGGAATCGAAATCGTCCCCAAAGAACTCAGTTTGGGCAGCCCCGTGTCGTTTGATGACGTAGGGCCCGTTGCGCTTCAGGTACCTGTCTGATTTGGAGGCCAACGACGTGTTCTCTTCCTCCTCTTCTTCGTCTTCGTCCTCATCGTCGTCTGGTCTGATGTCGCAGAAGGTCTGCTCCGGCATTTGTCCAGCGGCCGTCATTTCCGCAAGCTCCTTGGCGCTGCAGTTGGGTGTGTCCACGGGGATGGTGTTGTGAAAGCGGGAAAAGTCGATCTGATACTGACCGTTTTCTTTCTGGAATGTGACGAGCCGCTCGAAACGATGACCCCACAGCACCTCCCCGGGCAGGTAGGAGCTCCGGGCCTGGGTGGTCATGCCCGTGCTCTCCACGATGCCCTCCAGAATGACGATGAGTTCAAACTGCTCACGATGAAAGTCCTCGGGTGAGAGCGTCCAGAACGGGCTGTCCTCGTCGATTTTGTGCACTATAATCACAGGCCACACCAGAAACAACCTATCCCGGCCTTCGTCGAAGCCGAGATCCACGTCGAACTGGTACAAGGGCAGAACGTCGCCTTCTTTTGTGATTTTCTTCTTTATCAGCACGGCTCGTATATGAGCTTCAACAATCTGCGATTTGCGCATATCACCCACTCGCAGCAGCAAACACAAGTCACCGTCCTGCTTGCAAATACAGGCACTCTTACTAAACATAAGCGTCTCTGCGCGTTTCTTAGGCCGGGAGAGTTTGGCGAACACAATGCCCGTCATGAGGGCTTGACAGATGACCCCGAAACAAGACTGAAACATCATCAGAACAATGGCCTCTGGGCACTCCTCGGTTGTATGCCTTGAACCATACCCTATCGTATGTTGGGTTTCTATTGAAAACAAAAGGGCGGATGTGAAAGACTTGATTTCCAGCACGCACGGCTTCCAATCGGCGTTGTCTAAGTGGTCCAAATCGCCGTGTGAGAAGCAGACCAACCACCAAATGAGAGCGAAAATGAGCCAGCTGAGGGTGAAGGCCATGGCGAAGAGCATGAGATTATAACGCCATTTGATGTCCACTAACGTGGTGAAGATGTCGGCCAGATAGCGCCGTCTCCGTTTCCGGATGTTGGTCTGGGTGATGTTTACCTCGCCGTTTTTGTAGACGAGCCGTCTGCGCATGCGCTTGCCATAGGGTCCCACAGGTCGCCTGTGGACAGCAGTAGCGCCCCCTTGTGTGCTGTTACTCACCGTGGTGCGGACATGCCTTTGGGAATATTCCATAAAGGAGTCCTGGGAATCACGGCGAGTGGTGTCTGCCACCTGAAAAGATAAAGATTAGCAAAGCCATGAATTAACACGCCCACAACTAACGCATGGCAAATAATATCCCTACTATCACCTACTACTAACACCGTCACCACGATAAACATTGGCAAAGCCATACCTTGGCAAGGACACAACATAATGTGGTGTTTACTCGCTCTATTACCTATGATTACTGCTACCACCACGATGAATATTGGCAAAACCATGCATTAGCATTAACACAAAATAACATAATATATGGCTAACAGTACCGCTGCTATCACCATCATTACTCCTGGCTCTATTGAAAGATTATGGCATGTATTGTCATTGCTGGTGGTGGTGTTTTACCATAAGCACCTAGTAGGCCTACTAATGCAACAGCCATGACAAACTGTGGCAGGCCCATGCATTAGTATTGATAAGGAAATTTCATCTCTGGCAAACAGACCCGCTGCTATCAGCAATTAATTATTGTTCATTAACCCTTTCCTTGCAACAGCTGAAAAGCCGATCAAATCTGAGTGGGCCTACAAAGTGTTAACACATTACACGGAGACACTGGTCACACCCTCCAAGAAGAACAAATATTTCTTATTTCTTCAAAAGTGGACATTATGACATCAGGCTATGTCATTTCTGTGCCTACATCATTCATGAGGATGGACAGTATGATTTAATGTTGGCAACAAAGGTGTTAATCAGTTGAAATACTGTGGAAAAAAAAAAGTGGACGCTTGTTGCACGTAAGAGCGAATTGTAAGAGCTACAGAAATTCATTTTTGACTGCAGCGGTGGGTTTGACAACTTGGGTCACTGTTTCTTGAATCTACCTTGTTCGAATGTTATTGGTGATGTCTTGATCTGTATGTACGTGTACATGTATTTTTTTTATATAAACAATCCGAAAAAAAAATGTATCCAGTCCAGGGAAAAAAAAAAAACATAGAGATTGCGTCATCTCTTTTGCAAAACCCCGTACCACTATACAATATATCATCGAAATTTGATAAAAGTCCAGAATTGTTCAGAAATTTTATAAATCTTCGAAGAGGACTTAATATTTCTCTAGGTACTAAACCAAATCATAATTTTCTTAAATTTTTAAAGTGTGTCTACATGTATTTTCTCGGACTCGGTTTACTGAATCTCATTTGCTGTGAGTAGAATTTGCTTTAGGGAACATATAAAGTTTATCGTATTGTATTTGTATCGTATTAATTTATCTTAGCAACATTGTAAGTGATTCCGTTATTGCGTTATCATTTTTGTAACAATCTCTGCTGCTGATGAGACTACCATCATTAATAAACTCAGCACCACTAATATTACCACTGCAGTAAACAGTGTGCAAAGGTATGCATTAGGCACTGACACAGGATATCATTTACGGGAAACATTACTGTTGCTATTACCACACATCATTCCTGGTTCTATCATTACATTATCACCTCGAACGTCGTGGTTTCTGTTGCTTTCGGTGCTACTAGTATCTTTGCTAATAGCCCTATCGCTCGTTCTACTTATGCACTGTTTACTAGTATTGCTGCTCCCATGATTACTATCATATTACGCTTTATAATTAGTTGCCTATTGAAGGTCAAGGTATACGGTTGTTTATTTGAACTTAGGATCTGAGTTGCTGTTTAATAATTATGACACATTGATTATGCTACTCTTTCTTTCATTTCTCATACATTTTTGTGGTTGAAGAGATCAATAGCGTGGGTGTAGTTAAGCCTGCTTACCAGTAAACTTAAAATGTACCACATTACCAGTTTCAAAAGTAATGCGTTATTCTGAAGTTAACATAAGTTTATGCGTTGATGGATTTGATAAAGTATTCTTAATCGTAAACTGTTCTAATAGATAAACGTTAAATATTGATACAAGAATTTGCATTCATGTAATTCATCTAAATATCAAATCATACAGTTCACCTTGTCAATTTTCGTCCATCCATCCATCCATCCACCAAAGACATACACATACACACCGTTTCTTATATTTTCTGTAAATCCTACAGTGTAAATGCCAACGAGTTACTGTGAGATAGCACGCTTTTCATCTTTCTTTCCGCCAATTTTCTAAGTCTGTGACATCATACTTATTCTTCATTCTATCAGCACATTTAACAAAATCTTCACGAGACGTTAACTCTGAGGCCATGCTCCTGTTTTAATATGATCACTCTGAAAATCCTCAATAATATACCTTTACAACCCAGTAGATTCTAAATGTTCTAAATGCAGATTGTGAACAATGGCATAAGTATGGCGTCCTTGATATGTTAGGCATCAAAAAGATAATAATCATATTACTATTGTGGTAAATTCGCGTTGGATCCCAAATTCATAATCGATGAATCGATGTATTTGGAGGGGTTTTTTTTTTAACCCCTCTTTAAACCATAGAATCAGATTCAAGCTCCCTGGCGTCCACTAAAAGACACATCGCCCTTGCCTGGCTTTCATGAAAATGGCCATAGTGGGAACAATGTGCTGTCCTGTGAAGTTTTTGCTATCCACATTATTTTACGCAGGAGAGGACGGTGCAAATAGTCATGCTCTCTTTGCACTATCAGTCAAGATCTTTGAGTTAAATTAATGACCTATTCTTTTCTTCTTAAAGATGCAAGTGTTAGATATGCTCTCTATGTACTCATAATATCGGTCCATAGAAACCTGCCAGGACGACAGATAGAAAGACGCACACTGCACACAGGATAGAGCGCTGCTTGTGGGCCAGACAGACAGGCCAATATAGGCAGCTGGACAAAGAGAAGGTGGCAGACAGATAGGCCAGCTCACTGACAGCGCAGACAACATTGGTTTGTTTTCTTAAACTTTTCAATCCTAAGGATGTCGGATTATCTCGGCTTTAAGAGGCTGCCTGTTTCTGTTGAGAATCTCTATGTGTAGAAATTTGGAATTTGGAAATTTTGCCCGGACAACGGCATTCCGCCTACTCCGATTTTGAACTATTAATGGTTCTTTCACGTAAGTAACATACATACGGGAACTCTTTTTTTTTTTATATTTGCCCTCATCCGAGAAGGCTAGACGTCGGACTTCCCTATCTCAGAAGAAGCCATAGCACCATTGAATCACTGAAAAAATGCAGATTACGCGATCTTCGTGTCCTTCCATTCCCCGAATCCAGACCAGCTAATCGGTCCTGGCCACAACCTCACCGACGTGAGTTGTTTTCACCATGAAACAGGCGCCAAACTACATGGCTCCTAAAACATAAACATGCGAGATTGTTTGTTATGTCTTGATCGCTGTTTAAGTATTCGGCCAATCTCTGAAGAAGTAAGCTCACAAGAGGGTTCGATCAGTAAGAACAATCATAACAATGTAATCGCTTGACATATACGTACACTTAAAAATAGGTTCAGTACAGCTTGTTCACAACAATTGTGAGAGAATTCCTTCAGTGCTCTCGTCCCACGTACACGAGTTTTGTTGTTGTTGTTGTTGTTGTTGTTGTTGTTGTTGTTGTTGTTGTTCTTGTTGTTGTTGTTGTTGTTGTTGTTGTT
>JBCAUA010000012.1:3566496-3576683 GCA_038406235.1 Peronia verruculata | reverse complement strand
TTGTTGTTGTTGTTGTTGTTGTTGTTGTTGTTGTTGTTGTTGTTGTTTTTTTTTTGGTTTGGTTTGGTTTTGGTTTATTTTGCATTGTTTTGTCTTCAGTATTTTTTATAATGGCCTGGATAAACACGATGAAAGCACCAACGTAGCTTGTACGCCTTTATCTAAATTGCTTCAAGTTAAACTTCATTATTTGTTTATGTCTGTGTGTAGATGTATGTGTATCGGCTTCATTTGACAATTTCCTGCTGTGTATATGTCTAATATAGCGCCAAGAATGGCGGTTCCATTCCAAAGAAACCATTGGTGAGATTAGGGTGTTGTGTGTCACTTAGACTGTACGAGTAACAGGGCAGAAATCCTCGTCACGGTGGACTTACGCCACTCCCTAAGAGTAGCATGTCAAAACATCGCCTTTAGCTCATGAAGTGTCCTATTGATTAGTAATTTTCTGAGACCGTTTTTGACAACATACTGTACTCACAGTATCCTCGCAGTATGTGGGCCTAGCTCTGATTGCTCAAGTTGTACAGAACAGTCAAAGAGAGAATATTTTTTATTTTCCCACTATCTTGGCATAAACCAAAACTTAAAAGGTGAACACGTTCTAGAAACTGCATTTTCCCAGAAACAGCAATTTATCAGGTTCCAATAAAGCAGAGAAGACCTCAAAATCAGTTTTTCGTCTCCTGTGCTAAATTTGAGAAATCATACTTAGGTGGAAAGGGACATACAGTCTGGCGATATTTAATAAATGAAAGTTAATGTATCTAGCTGACATATCTTGACAACTGGGTAATGTATCTAATACTGCCTGAAAAGCAATGTCAGGGTCCAATACAACGAGACTATGTTTTAACCAAATCAGCCCCCCCCCCCCTTCCACTTTGGCACTCCTAGAGTTAAGTACGGAATGTTTGACGTTAAGTTTATGTGGAAGACTGACATGCTCTACATGAATAAAAGATTCAAATGGGGTGGGAAAATTATGGTCCTGGGGATACAGGAACTCCAGGTAAATGAGTGGATGTTGTGGAGCTAAATGACCACAGGGTATAGAGAACTAGAGCGTTGCCTCACATTAACATAATCTCCGATGGCAAGAGAGAAAGACAAGATAATGGAGGGGATAGCCAGGAAAAGAGAGCAAGAACGAACGAGAGAGGGAGAGAGAGGGGGGAACAGAGAGATAGGAAAACAGAAGAGATAATAAAATCTGAAGAAATAGAGAGGGGGGGGTGGAAGAAAAAAGAGAGACAGACAGACAGAATATGGATTAAGGATTTGGGGGGGGGGGGGATAATGCAGGAAAAAAATAGAGGCTAAGCGATCTAGCGAGCAACAGAGAGACAGAAAAAGAAAGAAACGTCAGACAGTGGATGAAATAGGGAAACTAAAGCTGAAAAAAAAGGGGGGGGGTAAATAAGTGAGAGGGAGGGAGGAGGGGGTGGGAGGAAGAGAGGGGAATGAGGGGGAGGAGGGTGCAAGAGTTATAAGAGTGACATATCAAATCATTGAGAGACTAAAATGATGAAATTAATGGTTTGGAGGTGCCAGGATCTAGGAAGGAAAGACCAAGATCAATTCTGTGCTGAGGAAATCAAGAGACAGAGAACGCCGTAGACGTGCCGGCAAAGGCATAATGTGTCCCTGCATTGCGCGGTGTCTGTACTTACCGTGTGAGTCAGGTGTTCTCTGCGAGCAGACTCTGCACTTGAGAAACTACTCACCAGCAAAGGTAAACCGATTCAACGTCACTTATGCCGTCTGAACATAAAGGCGGCGGCTGGCTCGAAAACGGACCCCGCCGCTATTGAATGGAACTGCATCTCTTTCAGCATTTTCGTTTCCCCCCCCCCCCTCACCCCCCTCACCACCCAATTCTTCTACAGTACTTTTGCACAATTATTGTTCTGTTGTATTCGAATATCGACTGGTTACACTCTGGAGAAATTCTGCTGAATAGTGTTGAGTTACTATTAGGAGTGCCAAAGTTCTTTTCGTCTATTCAGGCTGTTGAAGCAGTCTCTATTCTCTATTGACGCTATAGATCTAGTGGCAAATATTTAGGCTGTTTGTCCTCTTCTACTCCTGGCGTGCGATTCATGACTGAATCTATAGATATTTTCTCAGCATGACGTAATTTTGACAGTATCTTCAGCCTAAGAGCAAATGCAACTGTATTTTTCTTTTTAAGTGACATGAAATGATCACTGCAAAGCTTACGTGGAATAGGCATGACATTGAGATATTTAGGGGATGTACACTAGCCCCTTTGACAACTACTGACCATTCATAATTGTTTGAAAAATCTGGAAGAAACACCCGTCTAGGAGATGGTTCATTTCAAACCCTCATGACTTTCTGCCCCTGTTACTCTTCTCTGATCATTGTACGTAGTGCCTAGTAAATGAATATCGCAGGACTGAGCGCATTAACGTGAATATGTTTAGGACAAGATTATAGCTACCAGGTGACCAAAATAGTCCTAATAGTTTTTTATTAATATCTGGTAGTCTTGGAACTAACACAATATTCCAGGGAATAAGCCCTATATCTCATCCTATCTCTTACCCAGATTGCAACCCCAACCCTAAATCCGTTCCGAACGTTAAATCTAACCCTAATTATAACCCTGCTGACTTGCTATGGAATTTCTCCTTCCTGGAATCTACAATCTAAATGTACAATCTGCAAGGTCTAATACCCCCCCCCCCCCCTTCCACCCCACCCCCAGTGACCCGTATCAAAACAAACGATGCAATTTCATAGCTCGAAAAGGAAAACCTGATCGCAATAGACCACTAAATCTACTTTGACTATGTGGCCATAATAAAAGAGATATAGTTTTGTGCAAGGAGGAATTCACAGACAAAAGAGTAAAGTAATGCTAGAAAGATTTGGCAGATTCACTCCTCATCATTTCTTACTCGAGACTGCAATAAGGAAGGCCAGGTCAAACAGTTCGTTTTCTTTATCGCTATGGGAATGTTTGAAACACTTGCAGAAATGTATTGGCGTGATTCATAATTCGTATGAGGTGTGTCTCAACATCGTAGGCTTTGCTCTCATTAGATAAACGAGAAATATCATCCTTCATTAAATAAACAAAGCAAAAAAGGAGTGACAGACAGGATTGACAGGAAGAGGAGAGATGAGGAGAAGACGAGGAGGGGGGGGGGAGAGAGAGAAGCTCGAAGAGAGAGAAAGATATGACAAAGAAGAAATGAGACGCGTTACGATCAAATCAGGCGCTCGTCAAAATGAAGCGATAGGAGAAATCTCGTGATTTTCAACAGTTAATGAATTTTCAACGTAACTTTTCTTCACAGAACTCTTCTATATCGAACTAAGAATGCATTTCAGAGTTAAATTTGCTGAAGTAGATTGAGTAGAAGCCCAAAAGCTGTAATTTAGTGGCATGGTCTATTAAGGATTAATAAGGATTACCAAAGGTGATCGCCATTTTCTCAATAAATTAAGGTGCAGCAACAGGTCACTGCAGCTTCTACTTAAGGTAGAACAAACATTTGTTAACATACAGAAAGGGAAATGAATTACATTCAAAATGATACCAAGAACTCCATTTGCTCAAAATGTGACGAGAGCCTGATTTCTTCTTGTCCGCATCCCAAATAAGAACTAGATACGGCAAGAACGGAAGACATAACGAACACCTAAAGAAAGGAGGAAGAGAGAAAAAAAAAGAGAAAGTGAAAGAAGGGAAAGAAAGACAGGAAGAATGAAGGAAAGAAAGAAAGAAAGAATAGAAAGAAAGAAAGAAAGAAAGGAAAAAGGAAAAAGAGAAACAAACAAACAAATAAACAATCAAACAAACAAAAATTACATTTATCTCGGGCCAAATGAAATGATAACACAGGCAGTGACAAATCATTTCGAAATACAAGGAGAGAAAAAAAAAATGCGCCCAACCCTAGGTTTTTTTTTTTTTGTTTTTTCGTTCATTACAAGCTCACGTTATCAGAAACATCTCCGTGTTTGACGCAGTTAAGGATGGGCGACGCCTGCTGAACACAGAAAAACCATGAGGAGTTTCATTCGTAGTTGAAGAAAAACACGTCCGTAGTTTATCGTTTTTTGTTTTTTTTTGGCGTAGTCTCTCCATTCCGTCTATCTGAGTACATTCGATGTATGCACTGAGCGACCCAGGCGCTGACTGAGTTCCACGCACGGGACCAATAACTATTGAATTGTCTTTTACGAAGCTAAATAACAACATGAATAACAATGATCACAATAGGAGCAGAAAATGGGAGTGGATTGGCCACGCAGTGCGCAAATCACCATCAAACGTCACCCAGCAAGCACTGGACTGGAACCCACGAGGAGAACGAAAAGTTGGCAGACCCAGACAAACTTGGCAAAGAAGTACGGACGCTGAAGTGAAGGCAGCTTGGAATGATATGGGCAGAGCTGAAGAGGATCTCTCAAAACTGCGTCCGGTGGAGGAGTGCTGTTGTGGCCCTTTGTTCTCGAGAGGAATCTGAGGCCTAACTAACTAACCAACTAACTAACTAACTAACTAACTAACAACAGGAGGAACAAAAACAGCCATATCGACAAAAACGACGACTACTGATATTTCCAAGTGTTTCAGAGACGAAGCAGAACAATTTAGTTAATTTAAGGAATGAAAAAGAGAGGATTCTCTTATGAAAGCATTTTACTGCGCAGTTTTATTGCTATTTACACAAATTTTCGGTGTTGGTTGAGTCAAGAACCTGATGAGAGCGTCGAAATTCGAAAACGTGTAAAACCCAGCAGTAAAAGGCTTTCACATGAGAACCCTCTCTTTTTCATTCCTATGTGAAAATGCTGCTAAAAAAATATAAACTCTCTAAAGAATTTAGTTTAGTATTCGGTTGATGGTTTACGTCTTGAAATTAATTTATATAAACTACTGATGATGACAACAATAATGATCATCAGTCTGACAGTGATAAGGGTGACGAAAATGAAGATTACTTATTTCATTTCTCTGTGAATAAAGGAGAAAGGTCATTGGCTGTATATCAAAAACGCTGCCTACAGTAAGTGTTAATCTAGATCTACACATTTTGCCACTCTAGGTTACGTTCTCTACACGCCTTTCAACCTGCTGCTAATGGTTATCTCGGCCCAGGGCAATTTTGGAACAATTTAAAATCTCACCCAAGCGTTGAGAACGCTCAACTTAATAATAATGAACTGTTTCATTCACATTTATCATTTTGACACAGACACTCTAGTTATGACATATGGTCAAATTTCGAAGGGAATACACCCAAACATATACACAGACATACACACTGACACACATCCACACATGCACACACACATATACGCACGTACAGAGTTGAATAATGTACAAAATAAAATTCATAACACCCAAACATACACACAGATATACATACAGACATATACACAGACATACACACACAGACATACACACGTACAGAATTGAATAATATACAAAAACAAAATAACATAAAAGCAATCTTGAGAGGCAAGGGAACATGACTGTATGTAAAACTTATCAGGCAAATCAAGTCTCTTATTGCGTCCTCTTGACATTTTTTCACGGCAAGGACTTTTAAAACAGTCCACAGGTGTGTTCAAAAATTGTTTCCCAGCATTACAAAAACGCACATGGAAACACTACAGGGTAAGACAGATTCTATGAGCATCAGACAAAACACGTCTCTAAGCCTTAAGTGAGTCTTATAGTTTTTTCAACATCTGAACATCCAAAATAAAATAAATAACGCAATCTCTCGATAACATTAACAGGGGTAAGAGATTTTGAAATGCTCAACGTAAAAGCGAGAAATTTTGATGATTTGTTAATAGATACAATTTACTTGTATATTTGAGGTCGTTGCAAATCTCACGGATCATAACTGCCAGTCTTTGATAGCATAGTTTCATCGAAGCCAAAATTGGCCCAATTTTCTATGGATTACGAGACACATCAGACACCCTCAGACACATAACAGTGTGCACTGTTCGTCTGGTAATCAAACGTGCATTCTTTAGTATCGGCAAATTCCATTAACCCCACTGCTAATCTGTGATAAGCACGGTGTTCACGGGAGTATGCAGAAGTGACCTACCACCCTTTCAAAGGATTTATACACTCATACACTCTCTCATACATACACTCTCCCACACATACACTCTCCCACACATACAATCTCCCACACATACACTCTCCCACACATACACTCTCCCACACATACACTCTCCCACACATAAACACTCTCCCACACATACACTCTCCCACACATACACTCTGCCACACACACACTCTCCCACACAAACACCCTCACACAATAGCTCACGCTTCTTGTCTGGCATTCAAGTATGTATTCATTATCTCCAGAGTCCTCAAAGTATGGTATGTGGATTATAAAATCGTTGATAAATATAGCCTGAGCTGGCATAGAATTGGGTTAGTTTTGTCTGGATTGGGACACATACACTCTCACACACATAAATCATACAGATGCATAGACACACCTTACGTTTGTCACTCAAATGTGTTATTCTTTGGTATCTGTAAATTCCACACACCGTCTTCATAATCATTGATAACTACAGTGCCAATAGAACCGGAGTTTGTGCAGGCACGCATACATTTCCACGTATACTAATATGTATCTACACACAGACCAGCCACCCAGAGCTCTTGTCTGTCACTCAAACTGCATACAGGTGCAGCTGACAGCTGTCATTGCTAGAAAAACGTTCCTAAGTTCAGAATGACATGCTTATGTCAGTGCCTAATTAGTCCAGTTACACGAACGCTGAAGTGCATCGAGCATGGGGGTGACAGTTATTATATTGTATCTCTTCAAGGAGTGTCTCGATCTTGTTTTTATAGACAGTCACATGAAATGGTACCTGCATATTTTTATCTTACAAGTTGCATCTTTCTAGATGTAATAACTATTTCTCTTACAATGATGGCTCTTGAGATCTGAACTTCAAAAACTTTGTTATAGTAATCTTTTCAGAAATTGTAATCATAGTGAGTTAGTAACGTTGCATTGAAGGTATTTTTCCTCATTCTGTTTTATGTATTCAATGAATATAGTGGGGTTCAAAAATGCTGTAGAGTATATGAAAAGAAATTGCAATTGAAGATAAGATAAATGAGTATTTGATTTTATCGGATCAACTTCTTGACGGTGGTAGGATTAATGTCCGATTTCAGCCATCACCTGGCCAATCTCCTGGTGAAGGACAGATTCATATTGAGTTTATAGTCAAATAGATAATAAATGCTGGAGTTAGACTTACTTTGCCATTGTCCAGGAGATCAGGCTCTGGCATGGGCAGTGAGGCCGCGGGGCCGTTGATTGGGCCATAGGACGTTTCCATAATCTGGTTCAGGACAGCCTGCATGGGGGCGGCCTCACTTCTCCAGCGGCCCGCCCCCGCCACCACCTCTCACCTCTGACCTCTGGGAACCTGACCCCGACAGGGTGAAGGGCAGGTGGAGCACTCAGTGACCTTGCAATGACCTCAAAGACTACAGAACCACTGCATCGTCTTCTCGTAAAGGTCTGGGCAGAGCTGGGGAAGACAGAGAGATAACAGAACGTATTAATCCCATCGTACAACTCTAGTCAAATTTATATGTCAAGATTATATGTCAAGACATTGGGAACTCTAGAAATCTCCTCCGATTTCAGCGTATCACAAATATTCTCGTAAATCTAAGACAGTTCTACAGCCAAAATAACATTCGGAGAGCTCCCAGGCCTACCTGAATTTTGTAAAAATAAATAAATTTTATAAGCATTTTCATGTGTGTGAAACATCCTTCCATCGCTAACGCTCATAGATAGAATCAAACTGCACTTACAAATCCTAGTTTTCACAAACTAAATAAAAGGGTTTGTTGTATTGCTAGTTATAAGTGAAAATATGACTCCGCATTTAGATGTAATTTTCAGCTCTATTTATTACAATCTGTTAGTGTTGTTGTTGTTGTTGTTGTTGTTGTTGTTGTTGTTGTTGTTGTTGTTGTTGTTGTTGTTGTTGTTGTTGTTGTTGTGTTTATTAATAATGACTGCTAATGTAACTATTACCCTAGATGGCGTGAAAACCATGTATGAAAAATAGTGTGTCCGTGTAAAAAGCAAAGGATAAGCTTACATGAAAAGGTCTTCACATTCTTACAATCGTAAATGTTGGTAGTCAAAGCGTTAACAATGAGCAGCTTTAGTCTGTGGCATTGTGCCCTCCCAATCCCTGAACATGATAGGTCTAATCGTCAATCAATGAGCCGAGGAGTAATGGCTAATGGAATGTCTCCAATGACGAGAAACTAAGTAATGATAATTATTTTCCATGTCTGGTTCTACGAAAACGAAACAAAACAAAACAACACGCTAACAAAAAAAAAAAAAGCAAGAACAAACGATTGAAAAGTAAATGAGTCTTTTTTTTTTTTTTTTCTCGGAATGACGTAAATTTCCTATTCAATGCTATGTAACTATGCTTTTGCAACTTCTTATATTGTTTTGCTTTAAGAGGAGCATATTATACCCATATACATTATCAACAATCGATATATAGTTGAGCTCCATTTAGTAATGAGACAAATTCATTCTAAAAGTTAAAAACCCAACTTCGCGAGCTTCAGAAAAGCACTATTCAATTCATGTATGTAGGAAAGCGTGCTTGTAAAAAAAAAATATATGTTCTGGGGGGTTGCACTGCTGTTTCAAGGGATCAACTGGCATTGGACCAATTTGTTTTGCTAACTTTTTACTTTTACAATTTTATCTTCCCCATGTCAACCATCCCATCTTTTCTGTTTTTTTTTTTTTTTTAATTATTATTATTATTATTATTATTATTCTCTTAAGATATTACACTTATGATTTGATTCCAGAATATCGTAGATTTCTTGGAATTCGGCGATTGCGTACTGTGGTAACATACACAGCGTGAGGCTGGAGAAGAGTGGCTGGGATTTGATGATAGAGACGTACAGATAGTGTTGTGATGCACATCCGTCAGGACAGGGGTGTCCAAAGTTTTTTGTTGTTGTTTTTGTTTTCTTTTAGTGAGGGCCAAATACAAACAAATAAATAAAGTGCCGGGCCACAAATTATATTGAAATATACATTTCACGCCTTAAGAAGAAAAATAAAAGGAAGTAACTTATTATTTTATCAGTGAAATTTGACGTTGCAGAGTTTGTGAGCCTCTTTTTACAACTTCCACAAATACCAGTTGGGATAAACCGAAGTATGTTTAAACCGAAAAAAAATATGCCCGCTCCTTACAATTTTGATTTAAGTGTGTTCCACTGTATTTCAGAATTTGCTGAGGGCCAACGAAAACTGGACCGTGGGCCGTAGTTTGGACACCCTTGCGTTAGGACGAAGGTGATGTCTTCCATAGACAGTTCATTCAAACATAGACACAACCATGTCAGTCAAACTAATATGTCTGCCACCTTTTCCTCTTTCCACCGAAACAGAACAGAACAAAGCAAAGGGACGTCGTGATGTCTTCCACCGACAGTCTAAATAAAACAAGCACACGAGAACGTCAGTAGAACTTCAAGTACGCGACTGTGTTGTCTTTCCTCGTAAATAGAACAAAGCGTTGTTAAAGTGTAGGAGTCTGCTTAAAAGTATCCTGACTACCTGGTCAGACTAGAGCGTATAAACCAGGCATCCAGGTGGAACTTGTAGGAGACGAAGGCGGAAGTGAGAGAGAGAGGGAGAGAAGGGGGGGGGGGCAAACCAAAAGTGTGAGAGAAATGGAGGGGAAACGGTTTAAAAGGCAAAAGATACACCTGAGAGAGCAACAAAGGGAGCGGGTGATAGAAAGGAAAGATAAGTTTTAGACAAAGACAGAAAAAGAGAGAGAAAGAGAGTGACAAGAGAACAACTGCGGCAAATTCGTTCATATTGCGATTGTTGTTGTTGTTGTTGTTGTTGTTAACATTCTCTCTCAATCTTGCCAAGAACAATGAAATTTGACTTATGTCTGCTTTGTCAGAACGGTTAATTGCGATAGGTATATAAATGTATAACTAGGGCAATGCTCATTCTTTGAGTCGTGTATATAATCTGCTTTCTCTGTCTGTCTGTCTATCTATCTTTCTATCTATCTATCTATCTATCTATCTATCTATCTATCTATCTATCTATCTATCTATCTAT
>JBCAUA010000012.1:3539758-3550608 GCA_038406235.1 Peronia verruculata | reverse complement strand
AACCCGTGCCGTCAGTGCGCCTCGTACGGGGACATCCGCAGGCGATCCCGAGGGACCGTCCGCAGAGTCGCCGAAGCAATAGTTATCTCTCAGCTGTACTCAGTTTCACCTACTGTGCACAAGCCATAGAGCACCATCCCTCTACTTTCCTATATGTAGTTAACGACATGGACTGCTGTTTATATACATATATCCAAGTATTAAAATGTCAGACAGTATTTCTAATCTTTATATATGTTGTGCTTAGTATTAAAACCGTAAAGACTTTACTAAAGTTAAAAACATCATCAAGTCAGTGTTGACAGATAAAATGGAAAGTATTATGTGTCAATCTTATACAATTGAAAGAGAATCACTTTGAATACTGTGATGTCACGAGCAGTGAAAAAAATCGACTGCATATAAAGAAAAATATTCAAAATTTTGTCATAAACTTAGTATTCCTGAAGCATTTACCCGCAGTTTGAGATTAACATGTACAAATTCTATACAGACAAAATGTAATTATCTGTTGAAGACAGTTATCAGCTTAGGCATGGCTTATAGGGCTTGACACATACCTGACCTGGAAAAATTAAGATGTAGGTTATTCCATCAATTCAGTACGTGTAATGTGTGTGCTGAATTTACCATTGGATTTAATGAATACAGTAATATGTTTGCTGTCTCTAATCTGGTCTACTATTTTCTTCTCATTCAGATGTAAAGCCCTCCAATATTCTGCTGGACAGAAAGGGAAACATTAAACTCTGTGATTTCGGCATCAGTGGGCATTTAGTAGATTCCATTGCTAAAAGCCGAGATGCTGGATGCCGGCCATATATGGCAGTAAGTTTTAAGTCAACAGGATGTTCATAACAGGGATCAGCTATAATTGTTGTGTTGTTTAGGTTTAATTTTCAGATTTAGCTGTGAATATAGCATAATAAATGTGACTGGTAAGAGTGATGATGAAACAGAAACAGTAGAGACAATTTCATGACATTTCTAAAAGTCAAATAGCAGAGGTAAAAACTACTTCTTGATAAATTAGACAAGTCATATGTAGTAAATTTGGTTATGTTTTAGGACATTTCTGAATAAAATTTTCAAAAATTAAAAAAAATATGTTTACATATAAATAAAAACCAAAGAAAAAAAAGGACAAGGGGATCAAAAACTAATATTTAGCCAATTTGTAGTTGTGTAAGAATTTTGATTTAATTTGTCAGTCTGAGGGAATTTAAAGCTATCAGGATGTGTAAGGAGTGGGTAGATTTTATGTTATCAGCAATTATGCACATTTTGAAGAAAACTTTTCTCATTTTTCATTTTCCCAGCCTGAGAGAATAGACCCAAAAGCTTCCAGTCGAGGTTATGATGTAAGATCAGATGTATGGAGTCTTGGTATAACATTGGTGAGTAGAAAAAAGTCTTCAGTAGTACATGTCAGGAAACAGAAAATTAAGTTGTCAGTGATTAATATACTGGCAGTGCATATATTCTATAAAGCCTGCCTATGAGGTGTAAATAAAATCTTTAGTCACTTTGTCAGTTTTCATGATTAGAAGCTTTTAAACCCTCTGGCACTTCTTTTAAGTCAATTATTTTGAAATAGTCGGTGTTTTAGCTACAATTTTTTTTTTTCATCTTTTGTGGACAAAGCTGCCAAATCCTGTTTTGTACCCAGGATTTTCTTGTATTTTGTTCAGAAAAAAAGAGAGAGAGAAATCTTATGTGGGTGTAGATCAATATTTTTTTGGCTCCATTTGTTTAGATATGATATGTAACAAATAGTTCATTTCGACTACGCAAAAACCTGGAAATCCCAGGCTGGGTGTTTGTACCCCCTTCACCCATTTATGTTTGTTACTGCTCCATCACGAGATCTGAGAACAGTTGTCACCTGTCCCGTGCATTTTTGTGTGTTTTTCTATGTCAGTGTGAACAGTTTGAATTGTTTGTACCCCCTAGCCTACTAAAATTAAACAGGGATTTCCAGCTGTTCGCTTGGTCGGAGCAAATCTATACATGAAGAGATTGTATCATAAGGAGCAGGGAACTCCTGGAAGCAATTACGCAAACATATTATGCAACAAGGTTAGCCTCTGTCTAGGTCTGTTCAAACTATCAATTCAGCTGTGGTCTTTTAAGACTATTGTGGACCTGCCAATTATGGAAACTAAACCTGATACATGAAGAAGGTGATATTGAAACTCTCTTGGGGAAAGAAAGCAAATATTGGTAGCAGTGGGCTCCTTCGATCTGCGGAGATAAAGGCTGCACAGTGTTTAGTCACTCAGTCCCACAGGGAGCATTGTCTGGAATGACTTAGCAGTCCAAACCACACATTTACAGCCTCCGCCACAGACAGGTCGACAAAGATAATTTACTGATAAACAAATTAAATGTTATTGACAGAAAAACACTAAATGATGGAGCAGATTTATAAAATAATACTTGAAATTTAGAGTTCCTGGGTTTCCTAGGTTTAAGGAGGGATCTAGACTTGGCTCATTCTTTCTAGTTTTCAACTGAACAGATTAGAAAGACATTTCATTGCCTGAGAACTAAATGGTCCTATCTACAACATAAAACTGTTGTAGCAAGGGCGATTTAATTCTAAGGCGACAATTTCTATAATTTTTTTGTCTCACTTTATAAACTTGTTGATGCAGTAATTTAATACATACCAGGTTTTTTTTTTTTTGCTTAGTCAGATATAAACTATTCCAGCTGAAAGAAATATTGTGTGATATTTGTTTTGGACTTGTCAGACTGTTTGATTTGGTCATATTCATTGATTTGCAGATGGAACTAGCAACTGGTAGATTTCCCTATCCCAAATGGCAAAGTGTATTTGACCAGCTTCAGCAAGTGGTGCAAGGCAGTGCTCCTCGATTACCCAGTGATAGCAGGTTTTCACCTGAATGTATAAACTTTATCAACACATGGTGAGTGTATACATCAGGTTACCCATATAAAATTAATTCCCTGCAGTTTCTTTTTTTGTTTGTTGTTGATATTTGTTTAATTTTTAAATCAATGTGTCTATGACAGGCTGATGCTCTAGGTCAAGGGTTCCCAACCAGTGGGTCACAACCCCAAAGGTGATCACAAAGCCTTAACAGGAGGGGGTTGTGTAGCTTTGCTAGAAGTCACTTGGGATAAAATTAATTTCAACTCATCAATGACACTGAAACCTCATTATACCGCCAAGTGAGGGGCAAACAAAAGAATGGCGGTACAACAAAAATACGATAGAACAAGGGAATAAGTGATTTACCAACATTGGACTTGCTAACATGTCTAAAATAATGTAGTTATCTCCCTTATCTCTCAACTAGACATAAACCTTTGTTGACATTTTGAATACATTGCTTTCATTTGTATTTTGTTGTTGTTGTTTTGTGTTTATGTGTGTTGGAGTTTATATATTCTGGAAATCGTCCCTTAAAAGTAAATGTATATAGGACATTGTATCAGGACTTTGCTTTCAAAAAGCGAAGACTAGAGTGTGTAGTTGGATTGGTGTTTGAGTAACAAGCACAGACTGTGGCACCAACAAATGTTCCGTCTGTTAGCTCGATTAGGTAGAGGTGGGGAGTAGGGGTTAAACTTACATTGGCTGTATAACAAGCAATATTTACTATACTCAAGTAATGAATGTAACAGTTGAGACTGTTGGCGGATGGAGGTATAACGAGATTTCTAGTGACTTTGTATAGGTGTCTGATCCGCACCACTGCAAAAAGCTGGCGGTATGTGGGAATGGCAGTATAACCGGTGGCGGTATAGTGAGGTTTCCTTGTACATTTTGTTGTGTTCTTATTTCTGTTTTTTTCTTGTGTTTCTTTTCCTCTCCATCACAAAAGATAAAATGTAAATGAAGATGCTGATAATAGGGGAGTGGCACGGGTGTCAATCAGTAGTTCTGTTCTGTATACATCTTTCAACCTCCAGGTGGAGGTTATCTCAGTATCAGCAGTGCCATAATTAAGAGTAAAAAGGAAAATTTTAGAATAAAAGAAATTTGAGGGTTAGTTTTTTTGTTTTTTTTTTTTAATCAAATTAATAATACATTCAAATTTTAAATTAGTTTGTGTGATGTCAAATTTTATGCATATCTATCATGTTTTTTATTTTCCAATTGTGTGCAAAGAATATTTTCATTTTTTTACTCCTCTTTTTTTTTTAACTCCTCTAGTTTGACAAAAGAAGACAAACAACGACCAAAGTACAACAAATTATTGGTAAGTTCATTTATCTACTTTTCTCACTTTGGCCAAACTTAGTAAGTTTGCATTCAGAGGATTAGGCTTGTACTTGCCTATTTGTTTAGATTGGATGGGTCTGGGATTATCTCAGTTAATCTCATAGGAATACTGTAATTATCATTAATTACAGAATATCAGTGAAGTTTGAGACTGGCCTAGAGTAATAATTTCTAAGCAAGAGATCATAAAGTGGATGTGATGTTCCCATATGCCAATAGTTGTGTGCTTTTTGTGATTTTTTTTTGCCGCTATTTAAAGACTTTCATTATTAGAATATCATTACAATTATAGTGTATTTCAGTAGTTTTGAGAAAAATGTTTTGTAAAAAAGAAAAAATAAGCGCAAATTATCTGAAGCTGCTGTTGCCCTGTGAGCTAGTCTCATCTCTTACAATTTATGGACATATTGTATTCAGCTGTTTGTCAAGGGATTAATTTACCATTTGAAAACAGAATGAATTATAAGAATTTTGATCATCCTGTTGGTATTGAAACAGTCTTGAAGAAAAAATATTCCTGTGAACAGGAGAAAAGCCAACTCAAATATTGGTAGCTAGTTAACCTACCCTGTTAGAATTCCAGTAATGCTATGCCTGTTTAAAACATGAAGCAAAAAGAAATATGAAAACAGTTTATCTCAGTGAGAAAAAAAAAGGTTTTTTCCTTCATTACAATGTTAATTTTATACCTCTTGTAATCGGCAAAGAAAAGTAACTTGGCAAATTGATCAAAATGGCTCATCGTTCACCCAAGTCACTAATGATTCAAGCTATATATGTAACAACTTCAGGTTTTTGCTTGTCTTGTCTGTCAAATGGGCCACTTCTTCTCTTATGGCTTGTGGCTGTAGGAATTTATAAAGGCTGACCACAATAGTCAACTGTCAATCAATTTTGTTTTGTTGTCAGTTATTACTGTGGGGTTTGAATGTTAGCTTACTATTTAGTGCTCTTTTTTAAACAATTTACCTATACAATGGAGTTTTTCTCTTTTTTTTTGTGATTTATGTTTGTTTTTGTTTTTTTTCCTATAATTTGTGAACTCCAGTTTTTCACTCACCTTTGAGACTGCCAGTTGTTTTGCTGCTAATCTTTGTTATATGTCAGTATTTATCCAGTGCACACATAAACCAGTAGTTCTGGTAGTTTACAGCTCTTTTTGAACAAATGAAAATTTTAGAAAGTGCACCATCATTAAGAATAACTGGTTGTGTTTTGAAGCAGCATCATGTGATAATATGTTATTTATACATGTATTTATATTTTGGCTATGCTGATCCAAAGCAGCAAGTTGAATGGCAAAGCCAGACTTTAAAATCCACCATCTCTCCCACATTGGGCCTACCTTGGTTTTGTTTCTTAAAAATTAAAAACCAGTCATCCAGTTACTAATGGGAACTGTTTTTTTTTTACCAGCACTATTACTTCACTTTACCAGACATGAGCATTGTTGAAGAAACAGTGTAAAGAAGGAAAAACTCACTTTTCCTTTAGTCATTTAGTGGTCACAGAATTTTCTGTTAAGATTATTAGTTTATGAAGTTAACAGTTCCCTTATACAATGAATTGTCTGGTGATTTTTTACTATGTACATTTTACACAGAATGTAGAAGTCATTTAGTCCCCCCCCCCCCCTATGCTGGTTGTTCAACACCTTTGTGGCTGGCAAAGGGAAATAACAAGGCTGGTTAGAAAAAACAACCCCAGTTGATCTGGTAATGCTTATGATCAAACTAACCCTGTCTGCCTTTGGCTTTCAGTTATAAAAATTTCCCACATGTAACAAAACTGTGATGCTGTTGTTTTTTTCCCCCTTCCTTTGCCTGTGGCAGGGATGTTTCAAAAATGTAGTCCATTTTTGTTTTCATCATGGTTTGTCTGTTGTAGGAAAATTTATACCACTCATTGTTTTGATTTTTTTTTTTTTCTTTTTTTATTGCATAACAGGAGGATCCATTCATCAAAAGATATGAGGAGATGGAAGTAGATGTAGCATCGTATGTGTGTTCAATACACGATCAGATCTTACAGTTTTCTCCCAGCCCTTCCTCTTGTGAGCAGCCCTTGTCATAACAGCAGGTGTCATCTGTAGTTCATTTTGTTCATTATCTTCTCACACAGCTGTTAACAGAGTGTTCCATTGTATCATCAGCTCAATATAACAGCAGTTTGTCACCGGTTGGTTATGTTGATTTGATACGCTGTTACCCAACTGTAAAATCATCGTCATCTCTCATATCACAAGAATCTGATGATCAAAATGTTGTATTCTTCAACTGCAGTGAGAGAAGATATCATTTGGGAGGGCATGTGTGTATTGTGTGGGTCAAGGAAAGAGAACAGATTCCAGGTTTGCTTATGGGTTCATAAATGAATGGTCTGTGTTGTGAAAAGTTTGCTTGTCTATGTCTGGGGAAAAAAAAAAGAAGAGTGTTTGTGGTAGATCCATAGGCCAGTATTTTTTCATCTGAACAGTTATTTTAACATAACATTCTCTCTGTTGACAAACAAGTTGAACTACCTCCCAACTGTTTAATGCAATGTCTGTGAAGGTGAATTCTCATAAATTCACTCAGTGTCCATGAGGTTATCTCAGTCAGATGGGGGAGTAGAAAATTTGATTAATCTCATCACACGATGAACATTAAAATAAAAAATTAACAACCACTTTCTGTCTCTCTCTTCTTTTCTTTGTTTTTCTTATTTATTGTTCAAATTCGCCTGAAAATGCTGCCTTTTTTTTTTTTTTTTTTACTTGGGTTCCCTTTTTATCATTCATTTTATTGCTTTCATTTTTTTCTTAAGAGCATTTGTTGAATTTGGTCCTTTTTTTCCAGTGACTGCTATAGGCTGCTCTGCACTTAGTCACTGCTCTCTGATAATGACTTCTAGAGCAGAGATAGAGGTTGTTTTTGTTCTCATTTTTTTTTTTTTTTTTTAAATTCTTGTTTTTTATCTCGACAGACATAATAAAGGCATTGTATGAGGAGAAAGTTCAGGGTGAAGATCCACAATTGCTTGGGAAAGGCACATACCCTAATTTTTCAAGGAAATAAATAGTATTTTAAATAAGTAAGTCAGTGAACAAATAAATATAAATAAATACCAGGCTTAAGAAAGGAATGGGGGAGTCTTTTGATGATGCAGAGAGCAAGGGTTTGTAATGCTAAAGCTAGAAGTTGACTCAAGTGTTATCTAGCCTGCAGTTGAAATGTTTACCATACACACGTAATAGAGCAATAGATTGGCCCCAAATCTGGTATTGTTTACTATTAACGTACATGTACTTCAGTTTCACGTGTTGCTAAAGAGTGCCAGGAACTTTTCCTACTTCTTCATGTAGACAGACATTTTGGATGTAAAATCCTTTTTTATGGCACAGGCAATTCTTTTTCCCCTCCTCATTTTTTTCCTTCCTATGTATTCACAGAAGCTTTTAAAACAGAAGCCCCTACTCATTTCCACTTTTATATTTTTTTATTTTTTTTTTTAATTTTTTTTTACAGAATTTGAGAGAAACTTTCACACTGCAGTCTCACAGATTCTTGTTCAGTTTTTCTTTTCTCTTCTTTTGTCAGTTAAAATCTGTTTTAGTTTTGTTTAGGCTGGTGTCTTTGTTTTTACTGCCTTTTCTTGGGTTTTGCTTAGCTTCGATTTTTCTCACACGTAGGAAATGGAAACTTCTCCTAGATGAACAAGCTGTTGTAGGTAAATGGGGATGGCAATAAAGTTAACACTTCCATGACAACCAAATGCCCAGCTTTACCTTTCAGGGATGTTGTTAACAACTTAAATTGCATAATGAATGACCTTAATCTAATCACTGGCAGTACTCCAGTAATTTCACCAGTCACTTCATCATAAGGTTTTTGTCAAACAGTGTTTGCAGCCAGTTTTTTCATATAAAACTTTTATTAGGAATTAACACACATTTTGTTTTAGGTTGCAGAATGAGAATGGAGAGATTCTGAGTGAGAAATGCAGAAATGTTTAACTTTAGGAAGTCGAAAAAAGAATTTAGTCAGTGATATCAGTCACTCTTTCAGGCTTCACAAGGTGTGAACCATTTCCAAGCTCTTCTCCAAAAATAATGTTACTTTTATGGTATGTGAATCAGTGATCTGGATTTATGGATTTTTATGCAGCATGTAGTCTGATATGCATAAATGGATAAAAGATATGAAAGAAAGGTAAAGACAGTGAGTGTACAAATGCCAATAACTTTAGTGTTGAATGTCATATAATGTGATGCAGGCTGTGTATGGTGTGATGGGTTGTTTGGTGTGTGAGAGATGGACTTTGCCCTCTGCTGCATAATGTCAGATCAACTTTATTATGCATGGAAATTGGAGGATGATTGTCAACTTTTGTGCATGTCATTTTCATTTCACTTCTTTAGTTTTCTTGATATTTGAGTAATAATACCACCATACATACATTTACCAGTACCTTAATTAGCAGAAAACAAACCATGGTCGAAATAGCCTTGATCTCTGAATAATTCACTTATCACACTGTGCTAAAGATACACATACATGTATATCCTTTTTGTTGTCCTCAATGAAATTTTATTAAAAGACAACCACTGATTTGAATTAATAAAACCATATCAACAGAATGAATAATGAATATTAGTAAAAAGTGATATATTTGGATGCATTTTTTAGCAGATGAGTTTTGGTATCTTAACTTAAATGATTAGTGAAATCGGCAACTATATATATTATATATTTGTGTGAGATTTACCCAGTTATTCAGAAATTTGCACAACATTCTTGAGTTACATTAGCTGTTCTATGGATGAAATTTTTTGTCCTTGAAAAGAACCGTAGGTCAATCAACTTCATGAGGAACATGCCAGTTTGTTAATGTATCTTTGCATTATATGTTGTTTTGTACTTATGTTAAACAAGGTTGTTAAGTTAATGCATAATATTTGGAAATACATGTAGTGCTCTTTGAAAAGCATTTGGCTCAAGGGAGATATGGAAAAGGGTAGAAAGAAAAAAATTCTCAGCTTTTTATAAAATAAGTGGAAAGTGTGAAAACAGGCCTGGATCAACTCGCAGGTCCTGCATCGGGGGATGAAAGGACACAAAGATTGAAAACCCACATTTTTTCATTCACTCAGCAGTCCCCTGACTTCCTGTGGGGGTTGGGAAGCCCCGTGTATAGCCTTCTCAGATAAGGGTCCTGTGTGTATATTACAATTACATATATTAAAGAACCCTTGGCAGTTCAAAATCGATGGAAGAGTGGGCAGAGTCGCTGCCCAGGCAAAATTCACAAATTCCAAATTTCTACCCACAAAAATTTCTCAGCAAAAATTAGCAAACTTCTAAACTGAGATAATCCTGCTTTCCTAGAATTGAAAGGCTTAAGAAAAACAAAGAATTCTGTGATGTAAGTCCAGCAGTGACACTTCATGAAAATGGCATCAGCCTAAAATATTTAAACTATTGAAATCATAGGATTTAATCATTTGAACTGGCAATTCAACTGAAAATTTTCCCAGGTATCAATGTTTTAGTGAATAATGGTCAATCTATAGATAAATCGTAATAAATGCAAGAAGAAAACTGCGGTTGATCAGAATCTCAAAGATGAGATATAGGAATAAAGTAGTTTCAATTTTCAAAGCTTATTCATATTTTATGTGATCCCATGCTATATTGGCCTTATGATAAGGGAAGCTTGAACACTGACATTTTGTTTTTGGATGTGGCATGAACGTCAAGCTTAGTGAAGAATGACAGGCACGTCAATCATTAAGTAGTAGATCAGCTGCAATGCAAGCAAAAGTTCAAAATCGAAACATTTTTCTGCTCATGAATATTAATTTTTTAAAGAAAAAGTGGGACATTGAAAAGCCTCATAATATAATGGAGGTAAAAAAAAAAAATAATAATAATTTAAAGTAACATTGGGGATTTTTTTCTTCAAAATGTTTCAACATAGTATGAGATTACGATATTGGCTAATTTATTCTCATGATTTTTTTTTTTTTTTTCTGCAAATCAGTTATTTGTGCAGCATTGGCAGGGAGGGAGGGGCTTCTTGCAGTTTATTAAAGTGTGTCTTCTGACTTTAAAGCAATATGAATTTGCTGTGTGTGGTTCCTGCAATTAAGTATTCTGAGATTGTGGCATATGAACAGGGGCAGAATCTTATGCAAATGCTCATGTACACCTGTTGTTTTTTTCCATGTCATTTTTTTTTTTTTTTTAAATCATCATTCCATCATGTATATTGCTTTCACTGAAGTTGTCTTTTTTTTTTTTTTTTGCTTTTAATGTTATGACTGTTTTTGAAAAAACACTGAAAACTAATTTTGTTTACTTTATATTGTATAGCTTAAGATGTATATATAATTACTGTAAAAGGAATAAGGAAATAAAATGATGACTGAATAGCAATATTTAGAATCTTGTGTCATGTACGTAATTTGAGATTTTTACTTTTTTGATGCAAACTTCACCACAAACTACATGTATTATAAAAGGGAGTGTTTATTTGGACTACATGTAGCCCAAATAAATTAACCCCCACCCCAAGACCTTATTTGGGCTACTTGTTTTTCGCTATGCTAGAGAGT
>JBCAUA010000012.1:3504374-3514596 GCA_038406235.1 Peronia verruculata | reverse complement strand
ACTCATACCAATAGCTTTTCATATGATTTGAAGTCAAATTTGAAGAACTCAAAATCTCACCAGAGCACCCCCTTAAATGTAAATAAAGTGGTGAACCAATTTGATTGTAGCAAAGAAATTTAACTGTCTTGAAATATTTTAAAACGTGTAATTTGTCTACATACACTGTGTCAGCCTACATTTAGCTCACCCTGTATATATAAGGAAAACTTACATATATCATCACAATCAACAAGGTCCATATAGGAATTGGCCATCATAAGGGAAGTTTTCATAGGCTCTTACAAATGGATGAAAAAAAAATAATTCTGTGCAAAATGCTGGAGCATAGACTCAAATTAATGGCATGGTGTAGTGATTTGGCCCTGTTCTTCTTTCGTTCATATTGCTGTTTACTTTGAAATTACAACTGTAGTTATAAACCAATGTGTGCACCTTATGAACAAAATATTTGGTTCAACTGCAAGATCAGTATGATCACATGGACTTGTATTTAGATGGAGCATTTTTTTCACTAACAAAAAGGCATTAGTTTTACATGTTATGAGGTATATCTATGATATGTGTATTTGCCTTGCCTTGAGTGGTTGTTTTGACTGTCTCACAGAATTGCATGCAAGGTGGGGTCATCATATGTACAGGATACCATGTTTAAATATTTAACTAATGATTTTTTTGTATTGATTTTGATTGATTTAATCCAGAAAAGTTCCTTAGTAAGTATCTACCTATTGGGCACATTCAGATGCTGAACTAGCTTTATGGTGTTTCTGGTTCTATGAAGTGTATACACATCCCTATTTTATGTGTTCAGTGAATGGTCTTCTTCAGGCTACATGTGAAGAAACAAAAACATAGATTATATCTTTGTGTGTCACAAGTGCACAAGTAAGCGTGGACAAGTTACTAGTTGTAATGGCACCTCCTTAGTCCACACCCTTAGTGTGATCTCAGTGGAGTGGCAGTTTTGGTTCTCACCATTTTTTCTTAGACTATCATTGGTTTCCTTCGGGGACATTGAACTTGGATGAAATTTATGTCTGAGACTTTGTCTGTTCATCCATTTCTTTATTTCTTAAGCCTTGGAAAGGGATATTCCTTTTGTTGCTTTCAAAATTCTCTTTCTATGAACATCATATTGCCTGTGATTGCTAAACATTTCACAGATGTAGAGAAAGCAGAAAGTGCTTTCTGATGAAAACAAAATGCAGAAAAGCTCTGCTTGTGCTGTGAAATATATTTCTGGGTATAATTATACAGTGATTTGCTCATCTGTCACATGAAAGTACCCAAATAATTATATTTCTCTGATACAAAGATCAGAAGTTTAATGAGAGGAAATTGCAAATTTGGCAAGAGAAGTGATCATCAAGGAGAATTTTTGTTGCAGCAGTTATAGTTAAATCTTACAGACAGTTCTTTGAGTTATGGCCAAGACCAAACCATTTCTGTTTATGGAGTCACTCTTTCCTTTGGTCAGGTGAGGTCCAGTTCTGGCATGCAGATGTAGTTAACTTTCTGCTGTTCCACTCTTGATAATCTCAATCTCTGGTGGTTCTCCTTTCACACTATTCATCTCATGCCTTACAAAAAGGTGCATAATCAAGCAAACAACAACAACAACAACAAAAAAGAGGATGACAAATAGAAATCTCAGTAAAGAGTTTGACTTACTGAAAAAAATATGCTCTCTATATTGTTGATTTCATAATAAATTTGGTTTAAAGCAGATTACTGTCTTTTTTGCAGTTGGATTATTCATAACAAAATCATTGAACAAAAAATTGTTTGCTCAGCCAATTTAATTTTGAAATTAGACAGGATAGCATCAGCTATTATTATACATTTTTTTTTTTTCAAATTCTTTTTGACTTTGAAAACATTGTTGTGAGAGGACATGTGACCAAATGATTTCCTGTAAAACAAAATTAGTCAAGTGGGATCATCTGTATTGGGTCATTTATATACTTCGGTATTGTCTGGACATCAAACATAAAATATACATATATATAAATATCTTCATCTTATTTAGATGATGACAGTGATGAAATTTCTGGTCCATCTTCTTTACATTCTGTAAAATTTGGATGGTAGAAAGCGTGTCTCTTACTCATTCTTGTGTCATCCTGTTCACTTACTAATGCATGCTTTGTTTTGTGAGGTGTTCAACAATATAGTGCAGGACTGGACAGAATTCATTCATAATGGATTTAAATTCCCAGTGCGCAGTTACTTGGTGTCGATGTGCAGATATTTTCACCAAATTATATTTTATGTTAGTTTGGTTTACTTTCTTTTTCTTTTATTCATCTTCACAATAATAGAAGGATAGCCTTGCTGATCTGGTGAGTGGTATCCATTCATCTTTTATCCAATGCTTTCACTTACTGTTTTGCCTCTCAAGGATAATCTTTCAAAACCTCTTTGGTCCATTTTGTTGTAGTGAAAAAAAAAAAAAAAACTGGATTCAGTATTCATGCACATACTTGACTTTTTACCCTCGAGTTATATTACTGAAACCACTATGTCTTGAATAATCACAATGTTTTCCCCTTACACCATATTTTTCACCAGGTTCCATACTTATTACTAATATTATCTGCAGCTGTCCTTGGCTCCACATAAATTCGCCTATGTATAATGTATGCAAAGCAATGAATAAAATATTTGGGGCCTGATCAAGTAATGTTGCCCTGTGACAATGATTTGAACTCAGATATTGTTAATAGGAAGTGAAAAAAAAGGAACCTATGTTTAAAAAAAAAAGGGGGGGGGGGGTCCATCAGCACTTTCTCAGTTTTATTTTATAGTCTAGTGATAGGGCATTAGTGTGATTTGAGGATTATCATGAGAGTGAATTTATTCAATTTACTGCTCGGGCTTGTGTAATCAGTATCGCTTTGGTAGCATCATATAGTGAACAACACGTGATTTCAGAGAAATTATTTAGTTGTTTTAGCACAAGGTTTAATGAACATTGCCTGGCTCACCTTTAGTACTATTTTTGTTTTCTCTTATGTGTATCATAGATGTTCTTATGGTTTTAATATCCATGCATTTCTTCCTGAATGGCAAGTTCTAGCATAGAACCTGGGAGTCTCTGTTTTTTTTTTTTTTTTCCCCAAGTCTTTTTGTTTCAGTTTTATAAACTTGTGAGTTTTAACTAAAAACTGTGAGCATCTCTGCAGATGTTGTTATACAAACCAGTGGACAAATCTAGAAGGTTGTTGACATATTTTTTTTTTTTTTTTCATTATCTTATGCAAATTGAAAATGAGAAATCTGCAACAGTTCTGTCCACAGTAGAGTCAGTTTTAGTTAGTTTTTGTTGGTTGTACATGTTTTTGTCTTCATCTGGAGTTGTCATTATATTGCATTTGATTGGGGTGCTTTCTTGTACCTAAATGTATGAGTGTGGTTGATTGTTCTGCACCTTTTCCACTCACTGTTGTCTTAGACATTCTAATTTTAAAGATGAGTTGATAGTGTGCATCATTTTCCAGGGTGAATGACCTATGCAGTATTTAGTGATATTTAAACCACACTGCACAAGTTTACATTTTCTGTGCCTCACCATTTGAATTGTCAAGCACACTTGTATAATCTGTATAATTGTGTCTGTGAAGCTTTTTCTTTTTTTTTTGTATCCTTATATACTTATATTACTTGTGCACTGCACGTTATGTCTGAGACTATGTCAAATTTTGTGGGGGTGAGGATATTTGCAAGACATTTATTTACACATTTGCCAAGATTTCACACTATGTGAAATACATTCCTGTTAGATATATGAACTGTAAAAATAACAACTGAATTGAGCTTATTCATGGGGATTTGAACACAATACATCATCTAAATTTTATGTCAGATCTTGAAATCTCAGACTCAGTTTATTCCACATATTCCATCACATAAGTCCTTAAGTTGGGTTCTACATTTTATTCCCAAACTATTAGAAACCCTTTTCTAGTTTCTTCACTAAGAGTGGTTTGCGGCTAACACAGTTGTGAAAATAACCGAACCTTCACTTCTGCCAGTGGTATCCTGCGACATTTTTGCTAAGCTTTTCTTAATATGTCTGTGCCTCATTGTCTGTTTTTCACATACTTCTTTTTCATGCTAGTCACTTATTTATAATTGATAATAAGCCTGTTTATTTGGATTAGACCAGCATCCTTATATATAGGTGCAGGGGTTGATGTGTTTTTGATTAAGACTGAATGATATACTTAGCTTAGCTTCACACAGGAGAAGAAGTAGGGAATAGATAGAAATTTCATGTAAAGCTTCCATTGCTTGCGATATTGCTCAAGTGGAGCAACGGCTGAAATAATTTCGGGAAAGAGAGACCCATAGTCAAGTACAGCCATGCTCAATGAAGCAAGCTAGCAAACAGCTTTAGCCTTATAATATGCATTATTTAAACTGCTTACTGCCTAGTTCTGGAGCAAGATTATATTGTGTTAACTTCCTTTTCATGTGGAAAGTACTCAGTATGAGCGTAGGGAAAAATATGATGAGTTTTATTCCTCGACATAATGTATGGTGATTTTTCTGCGGCTAAGATAATGATGTATGTAGAACTAGCCATTGGCAATGCAGGAACTAGACATTGTCCAAGGTGGTAGATTATATTATGATATCTACCAGGGAGGCTAAATTTCTACTTAGCATTATTTAAATGACAAAATGGACAAGGAATTACATGTATGCAGAGTCATGTATATCGTGAGCTCAGTTGTCTGTTGCTCTATCTCCTTTTTTCGCATTTTGAGAAAATTGATGTTTTGTGTTTAGCAACTGTTTTTGCACAGAGGAGATAGGACAAAATAATTTTCAAAATCTACTTGTTTGAGCAAGCCATGGTGAAATAATTACATTTTATTATATTATGGTAGATTTACTATCCCTCTTTCATGTGACATATATTAGGGATGTCAAATTTCCTACTTTAGTAGAAAAATAGACTGCTTGTCTGTCAGTAATTTCTCTGATGGCCCCATATCCAGTATCATCTACCATTAACACACTTCAGTTTTATGTGTTGCTAGAGAATGTGGCAGGACTTTTTCCTTCCTTTTCATATAGACAGACTGACATCCCTGATATATACATGTATCTCCAATGCCCCAAAAGTGGAGACAGGGCAACAACGAACTGAGCTCGCGATATGTCTTTGTGGGATAATCTCATTGAACTATGCAGAAAGAAAGTGCAAAAATCTTTGCAATGTCCACTGGAAACAAGGATATTATATACTTGTATACAGGTTATTGAACTTAACTCATTCTGTGTTAGTGATGAGAATCCTGGCACTGGATTTCCCCCATGTTATGTTATGTATGAAAATTATCTCAAACCAACTCAACTTGCAGCTCAGTAATGATATTTAGATCTGTTTACAAATACATGTAATGAAACAAATCATTGCACTAAAGAGGACCTGTCAAGATCACCACCGCAAAGGAAGTTGAAAGATGTAATATGAACCAGTAACTAAAGAAGTATGCAGAGAACTAATATTTCATTTGGACTGAGGCACAAAAAAGGGAAGGAATGGGGGAGGGAGGTCAGGAAGCACAAAACCACTTGAAACTGTATGTCTGACTCAGAACTGCTCAATCAGTCTTTGGCTTTTCTCCATATTTGACTCCCCACAGATTGAGTTAAATTTAGTATAGAATTCAAAATTTGAGATAGAATTATTATCGACAGATTGTAATTTGTCAAATGCCCCTTGAATTTCATGTGATACCAGTAGCTGTTACTGGTATATGTATATCAAATAGATTAGTGCTTGTGTCAGAATGCAAAGTACATTATTCCTTTATACATACAAGCACGATATATATATATATATACAATCATGTAGATCCCTAGGTACTGCATCATGACTTCCCATGCTGGCATGGACTGATTCTTGTCCACACTTTTCCTATTCTTTATACCCTTTCCCTTTCTATCAATATTACATAGTACTAGTAGAGAGTTTGGACAGGATCTATTACACTCTTGTTCTTGACCATAATTACTGTCGAGAAGTACTTGTAATCAAAAGCAATTTTTGTAACTGTCATCGAATTATCTGTCCCCTAGCATCTGTTTTTTTTTTTTTTCCCCAGGGTTTTCTTTGTCTCTTTTTGCCTTTTATTTTTTTCTTATTGAGTGACTTTATAATAACATTTCTCTCTAAACACTTCTTTTTTTTTTTCTAAGTAAAGAAATAAGCCTTATGCTTACATTTTGTCTTAATTTTATCAATACATTAAAAAAAAAACACAGGTGTGATCGCAGACCTTGCATTTGTTGCTTTTTAGGAAAGGAGAATGTATAAATTGCACTAGAGATGTTTGCTAGTAATAATTCTGCATGTTAACAGATGAACTGCAATTTCATATTACGAGTGAGTCTTGGATGTATTTTCTTAATCTGAATTTAGGATAAGCATGCAGAAAGTAAAATGACTCAAAGTCTCGTTTAGCCACGTGTGAAAAAAAAATGTACAAAACCTATAATTTTTTTCCTTTTTTTGTTCGCCACATTTCAGCGGAGCGAGAAGGAAACAGCAGGAATGGTGGAGCCAGACAGCATTTTTTACAAACTGGGCCAGTCTGGGTTAATCTCCTTCTCTGACTACATTTTCTTGCTGACTGTACTTTCGAGTAAGTAGCATGTAATTCTTTTGGATACATCGGAATTAAAGAGATGCCTGCAGTGCAAATAACAGCATGCATGTATTTCATAATTGTATTTTTTCAAGATTGATCATGTTTTTTGTAGAGCTTTCCTTTTAAGTGAAAAATTCGTAAATGTGTTCTGGAATTTGGTCCTTTACTTCATACATTGCTGTAAAAAGAAATTCCTTTTTTTTTTTTCCTGCAAGTTGACTCATTTATTTGTTTCGGGTTTGTTTATAAGAAGTGTTTTAACACTGAAAATGTACTAAAAAAAAAAAAAAAGGAGAATATTCCATCTCTTTTTCTTTTCTCTTCCCTTTTCGTGGTTGCTTTCCTCTCTCTTCTAACGGAACAGTTTGACAGCTCCACTGTTTGAATTTATAAGAATTGTGTTTGAACAGCGTTGGTTTAAACTTTGATCAGTAACTTGAGAACATTATATTATGCCTGTAGCAAAAGATTAGGTTGCATTTCTTCTGTGTGAAATATTTTGTGAATTTTTACATTTTTTTTTTTTCTGAAATAATTGTGTAGACAAAGCAACATTGTTATTTACACAAATAAATGTGTAATTTGTCTCACAGCTGCAGTATTTTTTTCTCCCCTATTTCAACTCTTCACTCTTTTTCAACTGTCGCTCATGCTTAGATGTCTTTGCTAGATTAAAGAATGTAAATATATGAGTGATGTAATTGGACTTTTTGTTTTTCAGCCCCTCCAAGGAATTTTGAGATTGGCTTTCGCATGTTTGATTTTAATGGTGATGGAGAGGTGGATTTTGATGAATTCAACAAGGTAATGATGAGAATGTCATCAGGTTACAGATGTCTCAGTTTGCAATCAGTTTTTCTCTCTCTCACTTTTCTAAACTGTCTTTGTCATTTTCTCTCAAAATTAGTGCACCAAACTTGATATAAGTTATTGCCATTTTTTTCAGAATTTCAAAATCATATGTGCCTTTTCATTCTTACAATGGGACCTGATTATTTTAGTCAATCTCTTTAGTATATTTTTTGATGGAGTACATGTTTAATAATTCTGTCTCCTCTTACTCTCTCCAGGTCCAGGAAATCATCCGTAACCAAACCTCTGTGGGCATGCGCCATCGAAACCATGCCAACACAGGAAGTGTAGACCATGGAATGGGATCAGGACTTTCGTCATACTTTTTCGGAAAAGATGGACGCAAGAAATTGACTGTTTCTGAATTTCTGGATTTTCAGAGACAGCTTCAGAGAGAAATAAACAAAATTGAGGTAGTACAATGACAGTCTCTTTTACTTTGCTCTCATTTAGAAAAGCCGCTGGCTTCAGGGTCTATTTTATTATTTTTTTTTATGTGTGCAATCTGTGTAACAATTTTTTTGTACATCCTCACTGTTTCAAAATGATGCCTTTCAGCAACTGACAAATCTGTGATTTTGTCATTTGGCAGGTATTGATACGGTTATATTTTGCACCTCAGATGGTTTGGTCAAAGTTTCAAAGTGATGCATTTCTTCAGATCTCATTTGAACATAAAAATATGTTGTTCTGTCAGAACTTTCACTTGTCAGCTGAAGTGGTATGATTTTCATGAAGAACCTAAAATTACTTTGTCAAGCTCAGTTCCTTGAACAAGGTGAGGCCACTTGCAGTATTGTTTTGTCCTTCCTCTTATGCCATTATACATCATGGGGGATGAAGTTTTCTTTCATGCATTAGATATGTTAGATATTGGACTTTGGTGCCAGACAGTTGGGTTTCTTCTCAGGGCCTCATCCAAACTGTTCAACTATATTTCCTTGATTGCCCTCTGCTTATGACTCCTTCAGGTCCTAGCTGATGGCAGTTAGATGGCAATCTCTGAGCTACAGTGTAGTCAGCAATAGCAAGAATTTTATGTCAGGAATGTGATGTCACTCATGAAAATTCTAAATCAGGATCATTTGAAAGATTTGTGTTTCATTTCTCTTCATACATGTGCTTCAGGCAAGATACCCAAATAAAGATCATAATCAAGAGGAAATGTGTCCTACATCCAAGTTGGTGTCCGTATTTGCATCACAATGATATAGTTGAATAGATTTTGAGGGTGAAGAAAGGGGCAGGGCGTTGAAAACTTTGATCTGCACTGCCACAATGAGAATCCTGCCATGATGGCACTTGCTAGAGAGTTCCATTTGCTCTTGATTAATACTCGTATATAAGTAATAGTAGTAACTAGTAACAGGATTCCCCTGTAATCTTTGATGGAGATGGATGCACATTTCATCTATGGCATTCTCCTTCTGCCTCAAGGTCTCAGTTCATAAATTTGTATTCCCTTCATAGTTCAAGATTAAAAGCTCTGCATTTTATACCCACAGTTTAACAGACATGCAGACGGTGGCTTGATCTCTGAGAGAGACTTTGGAAGTATCTTGATAACTTATGCTGGGCTCCCAGACAGTAAGAAAACAAGAATGCTGAAACGTGTCCGCAGGAAGTTCAAGGATGATCCCAAGGTGAGGATTATGCTGGCTTTCAGTTTATTTGCATTTCCCGTGGATGAACAAAATTAATATATGAAAGACATTTGTTTTTGAAAATACATGCACACGAGATCACGTACAGGAATTTGAACTTTCCTGTCTTATCACTCTCCAGTTTAGTGATAATGGAGCCTCGATATGTAAATTAGATTGGAGAGCTTTCTTTTAAAATACTTACCATTCATTGCTTTTCATTTGCTGCAAATGTGATAGAAAGGTAAGTATCCCACATTGAAAAAATAGTTATTGGAAGAAGTTCTAACTCAACCCCAAGTAGGTCAACACTCTGGCTTGCTCAGTGATTTTTTTTTTATTCTGACCTATTTTCATGGGACAATGCAAGGAATTCATCACATGGCAAATCACCTGTTCAGCATCGCTTATTAGTGCATGAGGTAATGAGCACAGTAGGTCAAGTTGATATGATTCCAACCCACATGTTCATTGTGAGCCTAGTTTTACTTTTGGACATCAGCTGAGTATACAGTGGAATTCTGATATTACAAAACCAGATGTTACGAAATTTCAGTAATAAAGAAAAGAACATGCAGCCCCTTTTATTTCTTTATTATTTCTTCCAAGAAAATCTCGGAAGTTTGGAAATACCAATCCTCCCGATCTCGCTTATAAAGAAAGGATTTGCACAGAAAGTGATGAGTTAAGGCTCAGTCCCAGTGCATTCAATCGTCTAACATACATGAAATCACGTTTGTTAATGATCCAGTGTCGAAATGATGTCACACACGAAGTGATTCCGTTTCTATTCTGTGTTTTGCCGGTAGGGACCTTGGTGGGAGATTTATTTTCAGCTCTACGTCATCCCATATAGTCTAGATCACTCTATGGTTGATTAACTCATTCCCTACGGAACCCTTTTCCACGTTCTGATGGAATTCCAAAAACCGCCCAGAAGAAAACTTATGGTGAGGATAGAAAGTGGGGGCTATATGCTAGAGAATTAGGGCAAACCACAAAGTGTTATACACCAATGGAAAGAAAATTGAACATACAATGTGAAAAAGTGTACTTGAT
>JBCAUA010000012.1:3478979-3489294 GCA_038406235.1 Peronia verruculata | reverse complement strand
ATAGATAGATAGATAGATAGATAGATAGATAGATAGATAGATAGATAGATAGATAGATAGATAGACAGAGAGACAGAGAGGGAGAGAGTGAGAGAGACAGGACGGGAAAGACAGAGAGAGAGAGAGAGAGAGAGAGAAAGAAAAAAAGTGACGACTGGAGAGAAAAAAAAAGACGGGTGCGCAGGATGTAACAGAGGTCTGCTACATAAAGGTCAATGTCCGCTCTATCAATACACAGTCTCTCTCTCTCTCACATACACACACACACGCACACACACACTCTCACACACACAGACCCACGGAAGCGCTCACACGACTAGAGAGAGAAAGAGAGAGCGACTCAGATATAATATATACATACACATATACTACATATATCAAGACATCAAAGACAGAATCTTCGGACTGGATGGAGAAGGAGAGAATGAGGAACGTAATGAAGGAATAAAAATTCATTAATCAGTGAATCGCTCCACACCGCCAATATGAATTCCCCGTTTGCCAGAGGCCCAAATACATAAATAATAAGATCGTGCTAGATCTCATGCAACATGTATACATTTATCGAAGCTCCCCCCCCCCACCCCCCGCGGGAGCCTGGGGTTTATAAGTAGGTTCTCTGCTCCCAGCTGCAAGCGTTGTAAGCCCGCCATCGGTAGGATGTCTCCCACAGGAGTGCCATTCTTGACATTCCAGGGAAGACATCTCTTCTCTCTATCCTTGCTCCTGTCTTCTGTCGTCTCTTCTTCTTGACGTGTAAGTGTATCTTACCGTATTTGACACAGTATAGCCGTAATCGTGCTGATGTGTAGTTAAACAGCAACACAAACAAACAAACAACTGAAGCTTTCAAAATACATTTTAAAAATCCAGGGGAAAGTGGTAAAAGGGCATAATTTCTGGAACGAGATGGTCTGCTATATAAAGGTCAGTGCCCGCTGTACCAATACATAGCCACACACAAACACACACACACACATGCACGCACACACATACTCAGACACTCCCCCCCCCACACACACACACACGCATGCACACACACACTCACACACACACGCACATACACAATTATACACACACACACATATGCTCCAAAATACCCCCCCCTCCCTCCGGGTGCATTTAATGCACTAATTGAAATATCTTCATTAGAGGTCATCTTTATAACTTGTGGCTGATCTCTATCTAAGTAAATGTCTGTGGTTCGCTTCCGATTGTCTATATCTTATGAGGTTAATTTACAGCGTTTTCTCAACGCCAGGACTTTCGTGAAAAGTTAAAATTAAGAACTTAACGTGGGGACTCAGCCATAATCGGTTTGGTCCAAAGAATTACCTATTTTAATCAAAATCACATGACCTAGTGAACATCGCTCACGTGTGGCTTTGTTTATTTGCTCTGCGCATGGCAGACAAACCTGAACGAATGATGAGCTCTCAAACTTGTCACATCAGATAAACAAAGCCACATGTGAGCGATGTTTCCTAGGTCATGTGATTTTGAAAAAAATATCTAATTGTGGCCTAAGTCTATAATCATACTAATTTCTTTTCTAAGCTGGACTAAGTATGGGTTGGGGTTCATTCCAATCACACATGCTCGCACTGTGTGCAACTGAAGCAGTGATAGATCTAGGCAAGTGAAGGACAGGGATGCCAAATTGTTTTCGTAAAAAAGTTGGGAAAAAAGTGCCATCATCATAATCATCAAGCGCAACTAGCCTACTTGACTAGATCTAGACTATTTTCTAGATCTAGATTGTGAAAAGATGCCCTCTTGTACTAGATCTAGCCTTTCTTCCATGATGGGCAAATAATTTGTCATTGCAGTACTTTGATGTGCTGATTTTCCACCACCAACTCTCATGCAAATATTCTACTGCATGTTGTCGAGTGAGAAGAATAAAGCACTACAAACTTCGATCTCAATCTTCAAACAGTAGCCAAACAAGTCTGTCGTCAGAGCTTTGAGAATAACTCTTTCGTACTTCCGGTTTCACTGTCATCCTGAGGAATTTGTATCCCAAATTATTGTAAAACCATAATTGCCTTGTGAATTCAGAAGAAGTCAGCACTTGATAAGCCACAGGTAGGAAAGTCGGTGATGATCAAAAAGTCAGAATTCCAACTAAAGTCAGAAGTTTGACATCCCTGGAGGCATTAAAATAATGCAGTGTCCAAATAACGTGAAAAATAAAGCTATGAAGGATAATATGATTAAAAAAAAAATGAATCTTACTGTTTGGAGAGTCTGATTGAAATGCAATAAATTACGTTTTTCATGGGTGGAGAAGAAAGATTTTGGCAGACGAGGTGCAGTGGACTCATGACGGCACTTGTTTTAAAATTTGTTCAGACAAAAGGGAAAACGACAGATTTCCAACATTTTAGATATTGTTGAAATCGAAAAAATATGGATAATGGTCCTAAGAACCTGCCTCTTTCGAGCCTGGTCCAAGTAAGAGCCCGCCACTGCAAAGTAAAAGAACATCATCTCCAACTCTAAGAATGTGCTCCCAAAAAATCAATCTGCCAAAGAGCTTGTATCCAGCCCAGAAGGGAAGTACTCAGGTGATTTCACATCAGATTGTTCACTTCCAAGAAGCACAGTGCTTGGTGTGTAGTAAAATAGCAAGGGGGACTGAGGGGACAGGGATATGAGAAAAAGTCATGGTTGATGTATGACTGTAAAGTCAGGCCTAATCACAGGAGGACTAGATCACAACCATTTCTTTGAGAACGCATGGGGCAGCACTAGTGATTGTTCTGTGTAAAACAATCATTTAAGTGTAGCCTCCTGAATCGTCAGTTGTTTTCCTATTACAGTCAGTCTGGCTTATTTTAAACACTCTTGCCGCTTATATGATTATATGTAGAGAGACATAGCACCATCCACCTATTCATTCAATAATGATACTTTCACGTAAAACCCCTATACTATGTAAAGTTAAATCAGCCAATCAAAATTTGTAAGGTCTATACGCACTCGCTCCTTTCCAAGGACTCATTCAAAAGATCTTGCTCCAGTTTGACATCACCCCTTCTGGTGGATGACTAATCTCTATTATAGATCTTCGCATTTCCTGGACGTACTGCAGTTCCATTATTTCACCTTTCAGCCATCTCCAGTGACTGACTACGTATATTGAGAGTGAGCTGAATCCAGTATAAAACCATACACTTTGAACAGATACCTAAAAGTTCAGTTGAAATCCAACTAAGCAGTAATTTAAATTAATATAGATCAAAATTTTAACTCACCCATCCCTCTTCATTCTTCGCGCTATATCATCTGCTTTTCTCTTGGTTTCAACAAATATCAATGTCTTGTTTTCTTTTTCCTGCATTATCTCATTCAGGAGTTTGACGAGCCTGAAAATAAACAAATTTAATTGATAAACTGTATCACTCAAAATCATCTTAAGTTAACACACTTATGTAACTTCAGAAAAAAAATTCTTTCAATTTTCTTCATGTTAAATCATTTTAAAACGTTGCGTGCTAACACAAACTTGCCTGCATGCAAGCATTTCCAGCTTCAATACAAGAAATACAGAATTAAATTCCCATAAGGTTCAGGTAAATATTGTATTAAAATATATAGGACTCACTTTTCTTCCTTCTCATGGTCCATACATACATCAATGATCTGCAAAATGTTGTGATTAGCTGTGAGTTGCAGGGCACCAATGTTCACCTGGATGTAGTCGTTCAAAAATTCCTCTGCAAGCCGGCGAACTTCCTTGGGCCACGTAGCACTCCACATAAGGGTTTGGCGATCAGGCTGAAGCAACAACAAAAAAAATAAATAATTTTTTTTAAATAAATACATAATGAATGAATGCTCTGTCTACCATGTGTGGTACAAATTTTTTTTTTTTAGTGCACTTACTCTGTTGAATCCTTGATATGCTGAATACTTTCTAGAATAACCCATCAGATACACATGTCAAAATTCAGTAGTAAATTCCAAAGAAAACAGAAAAAAATATATGAAACACAAAAGTTCACAAGTTTTCACTTTCAAACTGAACTACAAGATTTCTCTGAAAAATTCTGAATAAAACATACAGCAGCTGAAAGTCATGGCCAAATACCACTGAAATGGATCATTCACGAATGTGTAATTCATGTGTAGTATCAAGAAATGCTTCACATGTACTGACCAGTTTTATTTTCAAGAACTGGTTCCAAATTTGGTATATCAGCAAACTTACCCTGATTTGTTCCAAAATCTTCCTGATCTGAGGTTCAAATCCCATATCCAACATTCTGTCTGCCTCATCTAAGACGAGATATGTTGTACGTCTCAAGTTTGTTTTACCAGCTTCAAGAAAATCAATCAAGCGTCCTGGCGTTGCTATACAAATTTCAGCACCTGTAAGGACAATATTTTTATGTCATACATCAATTTATACAGAAGATCAGTGTTCAAAACCCTGAAGATGGAGAAAGAAGCAACAGAATATTTTTACCATCTTGCTGCATGCCAAGAGGAAAAGAACGAATGGAAAACTTGAACAAAAAAATCGCATCTCAGAAATTTAATGTTATTTAGAGAAATAAATCAAGGCTCAAAATCTTTCCATACATCCATTTCTTGAACAAGAGAATCCTGCTCACAAGATCAAATTTGCCTTTCCAAATACACACAAATTTATTACCTCTTTCAAGATCACGCAACTGAGGTCCCTTTGGTGCACCTCCATACACGCAAGCTGACCGCAACTGAGAAAGTCGGCCAAATTCATTGGATACTTCCAAGACCTGCTGTGCTAGTTCCCTGGTGGGTACAAGTACCAGAACCTACAATATATGAGAAAAAGTTAACATGAAAAGCAGATTATAACAATGCAGTTAAAAAAAAAACAAATTAAATAAAATTTTAAAATCCAACTGCCAAAATATTTATATTCAAATCATCTAACATATTCATTATAAAAAAGAAAAAAGCGCTGGGCACAAGTAGAAAAAAAAATGTTTGCAACTTCAAAAAAATACCACAAAATAAATACAAAACGAAAGGATGATAATTACTTACAATAGGCCCGTCACCATGATCCAGATATGGCTGATGGTTGACGTGAACAATGGCTGGAAGCATGAACTGTTGATGAGATATATTTTCATGGTGTAACAAATAAAAAACTAAAGTAACGTGTCAAACACGGCATTATCAAGAAGAGGATATTCCATGTTGTATACCTCTGTAATCTACGATGAATCAAAGGAAAGTTAACATGGATAATATAATCTAGCATTGTGTGCAATTTCACCACCCATGTTTGGTGGTGCAAAGAAGGACAACAATGCTAATATTCTTTCTTAAATATATAATTTACATATCAAACCAGTCTGAACTTAAGATCACTCCAGGAGAGCAGAATTTTGAGATAAGCAATGAACTAATCATATTAAAAAATTCTTTTAAAAAATATGGTATCAAGAGAGAAAAAAGACAGATCACTAGCTATTCTTACAATTATTGCTAACTGGTTTTTAAAAGATTTTGTAAAATTGTCAATGATCAGCCACAACTAATGAAAACTTACAGGTATCATCTGCTAAATTTTATAAAACCTTGTACTCATTCAAGTTAAGTTTTTATTTTTTTTTTTTTAAATCAGAAAAACAGTATCTTGATCTGAAAAAAAAAAAAAAAAATAGCCAGTGAAAACCTCACAGCATGCATGAAAATACCATATATTTCTGACAATTGCACCACAGGTCAATAAATTCCAGAGCACAACTCCACCTACCCCTAATGTTTTTCCTGATCCAGTCTGAGCAATGCCCACCAAATTACGCCCAGACAATGCTATAGGCCATGCCTGACTTTGAATGGGTGTTGGCGCAGACCAGCTATTCCTGCGGATTTGGCCCATAACATAATCTGCAAACAGAGAAAGTTTCAAAAATAATATATACAAATATATTAAAATTATAATTAATTTATAGTAATCAATTATTTCTACCGGCAAGAGTGCCTTTTGATATGAAATGGTTGGTATACTCTTAACTGATCATAATGTAAATTAATTCAAAAGTCTGTAGATTGATGAGGATTAATGCACAACTGCATTAATGTTTAATACACCTTTACTCACCTGGAAAGTTGCCTTCTTCAAATGTGAAAATGGGATTTGGGATGTCTTTGCCAGATATGGTAATTTGTTTCTCTTTATGAAACTGCTTGATTTCTTCCTGAAAATAGTGAAATAATAATAAACAGCATGAGGCATAATGGAAATACTAATACAATCAAATATTGCCACTTAAAAAAATGAATTAAAGAAATCCAGTACAATTCTGCACTATTTATTTTACTCGTCAATATTTTTACCAACAAAAGTTTATCTCTAAATACTTAGAATTTTTGTTTTCTGTAATAATCCTCCGGTCCTTCAATCAGGGAAGGCAATTCTGCTAAAAATGAAAGATCTATTTTTTTACCATAACTGGGTCACAATTTCGGTCATAAAAAGAGTAACACAATTATATAAACAATTTCAGAATCCTTTCACAAATAATGGTGTAGAGTAACCTCAATTGGCTAGCATCTTCCAGAAATGCTAGAGCAGACCTGCCACTTTGTCATTTCCCAAAATCAGTGTCTTAGCTCTCAAACATCTGAATTTGGCCCATAATCGGAATAATGCAAAACAATGACGTAATATTATAGCTAATCGTGTTTTCATTTAAAATCTAGCTCTGCTGATCTAGATTCCAGATTTAGATTTGTATAGATCTAGATCTAATTCTTAAATTACATCTATAATAATATTAACTCATTTTGAATAATAATAAAATAAAAGGACTAATGAAAGAAATTATAATTCAATCACATACTATGATTAAGAAATAAAAATAGGTAAAACTTGAACTAGAGATCTAACCAATGGAGCCGCTGGTAGCAGTCAAACGCATGGGAGTTGGGCTTGCCTCGAGAACCGAAAACGTGTCTATTTCCGGTGTAGTTGGAATTAGATATAAATTTAGTTCTGTTAGATAGGTATAATGCAGCTCTTAAATGAAGCAACAACTAATGAGAGTTGCTGAGACAGTCACAACTGCAAGACTTCCGAAACCCCAGTTTGCAAGGCAGACGCGAGTTAAAATATCATTCGGTACTTCCAGCAAAACGAAATCGTCACTTTGGTGGGAAAAAATCGGAATGTTCCGATAAAATCTGAGTAAGTGGCCGGTCTGCTAGAGCCACATCACAAATATAGGCCTAGTTACTACTAATGCAGTATGTACATAGCAAACTAAAGCTCAAATTAAACTTCCATAGCCAGAATCAAACATGCCATTTCTCAAAAAAAAAAAAAAAAACCTTTTCCTTGTAAAACATCACATGCTTTTAACCACTTCACTGCCAATAACAGTACAAGGTACATGGCTGCTGGATGGCTTGCGTGCAGAGGGCAGGATTGAGTGCAAGTGGGGGTTAGCAGTGGACAGAGCAAGGGTCTTTCTAAGACCATAGGGGCTTATTGTCGGCTGACTATCTCACCACTAAGCACCACAAACCGTTCTCAAACATTGCCGAACATGTCTGCTAGTGTGCAAGACCCATATTGCATTAATTAAAAAAATACTACAAAACCATGACCCGCTTGTGGACTCTGCAGTTGACTGGTCAACAGATAAAAATCGATGGCGCCCAAGAAAGAAGTTTGAAATTCCCGATGTACAGGAGCAAAAAAATCTTTATTCTAAAAATTCATGTAACCATATTATATTATTATGATATATATATTATGATATTTATAAGTTTATTTTACAGGTATATAATCAAGTTTGCTGTAGGATTACACTAGAATACAGATTAACCACATAGAGCATGTGATTTGTAAGTAAAACACAAAAATCAAGCGATCAAAATTTACGGCATTAACACTTACTGGTGCCCTATTTGCCACCGCAGGATGTTGCTTGTAAAAGTTCTTTTCAAATCTCTGCAGAGTGGACATGTCCCATTTAGGTTTGCGAAGTCGCTCTCCTGGTTGTGAACCCTTCAGTGAGTTGCGGAAGCCACCGCCCCCACTCATTCCTCCACCACCTCTGCCTCTAAAGCTGTCCCTGTCCCTCGGACCTCCACCGTATCTGGAGTCTCTGCATGTGTGAGAGAGAAATATAAAAAATAAAGTACAAACAATTTGAAATTAAGTTGCCAAATGCAAGATCTAGATCTACATTTTAACTGCTTTCTCATTTATTATGTTAAGAGAAAGAACATCCAGATTTCTTTTTCATCCTCGATTTCAAATAGAATTTTTTACATAAAGAAGTCTGTAGCAAACTAAAGGCCTAATCAACAATATATGATTTATTTCTTGCCAAATAAGTCTATGTATCATTACATTTTTTGTTTATTTTAATCCTAGAAACTTGATCTAGAGTAAACCTGCCGATGTCCAACCACCAACATTATCGTCTGATCACTTGCACTTTTGTCTGCTTTTATGACAAGTATATGACCTTTTCCAGCCTGCAGACTTGTTATCCCTAATTAAAGAGCGTCCATTTTTGTCCACAAGTGCACAAGGTCAGTGACCAAAGTGGCTCTGATCCACCGAGGTGGACAAAATCCACCATTCACTTAAAAGTTGCCATGGTAGTTCCAACTTCCAGTTACCGTAACTTGCAGGTTGTATTTTTGGCATTTTATTTTGGGAAACTGACATCTGAGCCTTTGCCAACAGGTGGGGATTCTTTCAATATACCTTAAAAAATTGCTTCTGCTTCCTAAGGCAATAAAAATGACATCTAAGCATTGAAACTTGAGTATGGTGTGCTCAATATGGTGATTCAGCTGTGGGAGCAGACCCATAGCAGCAAAGATGCCAGAAGAAATGTTACAAATGTATCTAGTTATAAAATCAATATTTTTCTATTATGTGAAGCGTGACGTTTCCAGATCGTCACTTTTATGCTATCAAATTCAACAATTAAATCAATGCACAGAAGGTTGTCAGTGTATAGTATATGCACTACAAGTACACTATTGATGGTGCTCTACATCAGGAAAGTCGATATCGTCTCTGTGTGCCTGCAAAATTTTCACTTTTGAACAGAACCCATGTCACCCGTTTTTTTTACATACAAGTCCTCTCTCCATGACTGCTATGTCTCTTGTTGCCCTTTTTTGGCTTCCTGGGCGGAACTTTTCTTGAATTTTGCTCCCTACCCCTCATAATTATCGGGACCCCCACAGAGATTCATTCAGATTCTTGAGGGCTTCCATGTGTCCGTATTTTTTTCAGTGCAAACCAAGACTGTTTTGACTTTTACTAATGTCTATAGTCCACAATTGAGCTCTTAGTAATAGAAAAGAACGCAAAATTTCACTATTTATAGGATGTGGAAATTCATTTTATAAAATTTGTATGATCAGCATTTTTTCTCGCCTCATCCATAGTGGTCATCCATGTCCATTAATGGCACTGGGGTTCATGATATTTCTAGAAGAGGTCATAAGTGTTTTATGTATTCTTTGCCTATTTATAAATAAACAGTGATGATATACGACTGCATGTAGCTGCCAGCTGGAACCAAATCCGTTGCATGACCATGGATCAAAAACGTAAGAACTAAATTATCAACCTTTTGATACCATTGTTAAATGCAGAAAAGGCAGGGCTTTCAAAAGAAAACAAAGGCGCAAAATCACATTTTATTATTTTTTTTTTTTTTTTGTAGCAAAATCCATATTTGATTATTTCATGATCTCCCCGCAGTTGGCTGGCCAAAAGTAGGAAAGTCAGCGATGGTCTAAAGCCAAAAGTTGGAATTCCAAATAAAGTCTGAAGTTTGGCATCCCTGCTATAAAACTTTTTTGTGAACTCAGCAAAAGTCAACAGTCGGCCAAAAGTAAGAAAGCCAGCGACAACTAAAAAAATCGAAATTCAAACTAAAAGAATTTTAACATTCCTGCACTTGATTAGCTCGCTGAACCCTACAGCCCAGTATACAGGCAGATTTTCTGGTGTCAAATTCCCCACAGCTCCAGTAGACCGGGCTGACACAGTCCAGTCCCACGCATGCACTACAGTTAAATATATATCGAACAGGTCACTTTATGGCAGCGAAGTGTCTTCCGAGACCAGGATCCTGGTCTCCCTAGCCTTCAACTCAAGAGGCTAGAGGGACCAGGATTTTTATAGATCTTTCTGCGCATTAGAGTGGACTTATGCTGGTCAAGGGTCTCATACATGTTAGAGTTAGGGAGGACCATCACCCGCTCGTCGGATCTACATGTTAGCGTTAGGGTGGACTTGCGCTGGTCGAGGGTCCCAGCAGGTTAAGCCAGC
>JBCAUA010000012.1:3464223-3478879 GCA_038406235.1 Peronia verruculata | reverse complement strand
CTCCCTCTCTCTCTCTCTCTCTATATATATATATATACATGTATGTATATATATATATATCAGAAAGGATGAAATGGAGAACTGATTTTCCGGGACATGCTGTAGACCATATGCCTGGGTAAATAATTTTTGTTTTCCCACTCGATTTGAAATTTTTTTGATTTTGTAGGACGTTTACCATGAAATACCTAGTTCTTGAATTCATTTATTATTTTCCAAGACTTAACCAGTGATGAGAAATCTCCTACTTTAGTACGATTTCCTACTTATTTGCTGTCAGTAATTTCTCTTTTGGCACTAAATCCGGTATTATTTTACCATTAACCAACCTCGTTTTACATGTTGCCAAAGAGTATGCCAGGAACTTTTTATACTTTTTCATGTAGACAGATTGCCCTTCCTGCTTAAAAAAACGTAATCTGGGAATGGAGGAGACACTTTTTTAACTTTTTTTTTTTGTTGTTGTTTAAATACCGAGCCCAGACGTTACTACAGTCAGATTTCATCTTCACGAGACCACTAAAATTAGACCTCACCAGTGTCAGTGTCTCATACTGGGGATGTGTTATAGCCAGGATGCTCCTGGTTCTCTAATGGCCATCATGGCACATCTTCTTAACTAGTCGGGTGAAACACTTGTGGCGAAACTTATTATGAAAGGTCCTCTTTTTTTTCCCTTGTAAACTTCCGGTCCCGGGGTGCAATTTTTCAAAAGAGTTACTTGTCGCTTCGTAGAAAATAGGAGAGAGAGAGAGAGAGAGAGAGAGAGAGGAAAGGAGAGATCGGCCTGTACAATGTATTATGCTAGTTCCATGGAACGTTGTGGGCTTGAATGTCCAAAGTGTGTCATTCTCTTGCGTCCTGGATACGTATCGACAGCTCCTGACGGAAGTGAAACCAGTGGCATGTTTTCGTCGATAGAGCAACCCGAAATTGGTGTATATGTCTCGACACAAAGCCTGTCTTTAACACGAAATGTAGCTCATGTTATATGATTTAATTTATATCAGGGATGTCAATTTTCCTACTTCAGTAGGATTTCCTACTTTTTGGCTGTCATTAACTTCTCTGTTGGCCCCAGATCTGGTATTATTTACCATGAACATGCTTCAGTTTTATATGTTGCTGAAGAGTATGCCAGGAACTTTTCCTGCTTTTTCATGTAGACAGATTGACATCTCTGTTATATATCGGGTCATTTCGATCGTTTTGAAACATTTTGCACGCCCAGAAGCAAGGTGGAAACGAGTTCTAACAACAGCCGAGGTCTGCTTAGAGTAGCATAGTGAACAATTTCGCACTTTAGCTGGACCGCTGATGAATTTTCCCACACCTCCTCTGATACCGGATCGATGAAATCGTGGTTTGAAAAAAAAAAGGAAGAAAATGAAGCTGAAAAGCCTGCGATGAAAGAGCATTGTGTTACTCGACCCACGTCCGTTTTGTTCAGTCTCCCTTCGCCGCTTGTCTCCCCCCCCCCCCCTCCGGACTTTGTTATCAAAATCCATATGCATATCACATTACCGATCGTGAAACATTGACTGAACTTAAAAATTGTGTTTATTATTATTATTATTATTATCATTATTTTATGAACTGGTTTGAGTATGTGAATCGATATAAATAGACTACGTTTGTTGTTAGTTGTTATTACTGTTGTTATTACATGTATTAGTGTTATTGCGATTATAATTAATTTATATAAATGGTTTGAGTGGGGGACTGGCAGAGAGGCAAAATATGATAAACGCGAGGGTACATTGTATTTCTTAAATGTATGTATTTGTCAAACAATGAAGCTGCAGTTTTGTTTTTGTTTTTTTCACCTCAAAAAAAAAAAAAAAATGATCAGAAAGTCTTTTAAGTCTGAACAGTTCGATTGAATTTGCAAATTGTGTTCCTGAAATGAAAGCAAGTGAACATGTTGGCTCTGATTTATTCTTCTTAAAGATCTAATATATAAGGTCGGTTTTGACAAAGCTCTTTTGCTCGTTTTGTTCGTTTTGTTTGTGTTCCTGTAAAACGAGGATAGCAGTGCATTTTGGTTCTCTTGAAGCATAGTTAGTAAAACAATCCATTAAATAATAATAATAACAAAAAAAAAAAAAAACGAAAAATCGGAAACAACACTGCTTGTCCTCATGTGCTTAAGATTGACAAGTCGTGGACATTTCTAGCAATTTGTATATAACTTGGCAACTTCCTGCTTTGAACAGTTGATCTACCGCGCCAAGAATGACAGGATGATTGGAGAAAATAGCATGAGATTGTCTTGACGGAAAATGTCACTCTTTACGATTTGGATCAAAAGAACTGTTTGCCGATTCAGTTAAACAAGAATGGGAGTATCTAGTAATCTTTAAGGAAATGTTTCATATGTATCTGTGACTACTTTGAGCCAGCCGTGAAACTGATTATGAGGAAATGTCTTTGAATGTCAATTAGCATTTACTTATTGAATCTGCGGCCGCTGAGCTTGGTCGACGTAGATTATGACAGGTGTATGTGTTAAAGGACAAGGTTAGGGTCTAGTTTCGAGGAATGTCTTTAGTGAATTGATTGCCGAAGGAGCTGCCCAGTTCTGTTTGCCCACTTTTGATTTTGTTTAGGAACAGTCACTGGATTCGATAAGCGAGGACCCTGTCGGAAGTCAGATACATTTTAAGGTAGTCGCACTAAGTATAGGCAGTGTAATAGTGAAATTGACGCTGGCGGTTTCACCAGTTTTTTATTTATTTTTTATTATTATAATTGAAGTACTTGGCGAATATATGTTTAATAAGAGTCTGTAACAAGTTTTATAAGAATCAAAATGTAATTGAAACTTACCGGCTGTCACTTCTTCCTGCGCGGAATTGGTGTTTAAGATGTGAAAGACTTACTGAACCCTTACAGCACTGAGGCGTAATTTAGTACTGTCCGTTACATTAATGGTTACTTGAATTTGACACGTTGCACAAGATCGCGGTGAAGTAAGAAAAGACAAACAGGTGGGAAAAAAAAAATGATATGAAAGATATCGACTTACGTCTCTCAAACACTGCCTTCTGATCGATACGACCTTGCCCAGTCAGTTCATTAGATCTAGCGCATTCACTCGCCCTTCAATCCAGCAGACCACAGTGGCTAAAATTATCCATGGAAGTCAGCGTGAAACACAGGCGGCATCTATCCATGCAGTTATCCAGTAGGCCATCCAGGGTAGACTCCCTAGGAACTGTGGCATGGTTTGTGAACAAAAAGCTTCTTGCAGGCACCGACAGCGAAACTATGGCTTCCTCAACAGCCACAACTTCTACTCCTTCGAGAGCGCACACGGCACTTTCCAATACCAAATTTTAATTCCTTCTCCCTCGACAAGAGGCGGGGACTTTTGTTGTCACAAGAGTCGCCTAAGTGCAAGTTGGACCCCGAAAGGGTAATTTTCATGTGTAGATATCAGAGTTGAGTTGTTACAAGGCCTCACACCTCACAATAAATTTCTTCACCAGCTTAACTTGATAAAGGAATAATTAATGTCATATGGAGAACAGTTTGGAAATCTTCATGTGATGTTTTATAATTAATTTTTAAATTAGAATCTTGTGTCTATGGGCATTCCTGAAACAAAGTGACAGATTACCCTATGTCGGAGTCGTGAGCAGAATCGTATTTCATCGAAGATCTTCATTCGAAGGGACACTGTTGATTTTTAACTTTTTCTTTTCTTTGCATAACAGTTCGCTAAAATATTCTTAAAGTAAGATCAAACTCGGAGCAGACGTTGCCATCTGAAAATTTTGCTCCCCTATCAAAGCCGGAACACAAGTGTTATCTTTGTGGCTTTCACTCCTCCCTCTCTTTCTCTCTCTCTCTCTCTTCTGGAAGAGATGTCGGGTGCTGGGCTTTATTCAAACCATTATATCTTGTCCCATTCTCTCCCTGCACTTCTCCAGACCCTTATGGCTCTCGCCAAAACTCAGCACACGCTCATTAACTTCTCGGAAATGTCTCTTTATAAAGAGCTTCGCTTTTTTTCCCCCCGCTGGAAAGCCGGACCCATTCGTTATTTTTCAACCACATTTCCACGCGGGTGCCACGAGAATAGCACTCGTCTGCTGTTATTCTAACTTCGTCGCTCTCGCCTCGCGGAGGCGTGAAAAGCCCCGCCAGACGGTTCGTTACGGAGCAAGACGAGTGATTGGCTGCCGCGGATGATTATTGTGATATGATTGGCTGAAGGAACCATGCGCGTAAGCTAGGGATGGAATACTCTGTCCGCTCCTTCGATGATGGGAAGAAAATGAGAGAAAGACGACTATGTGAATAAAATAATGTGGGACTGGAAAGGAAGGGAAGGAGACGAGGGGGCAGCTAAGATGTTGTAAGTGACTCTTCCTTGCCCCCACCCGAGTGGTCTTCGATTCATCCCTCTTGTCATTGTTAGTACCGGTAAATCCTGATGTCATTGCAATTTAAAATTACCTTTTATTACGTGGTCCTCACTTTCCTCCGTCGTTCAAATATGTAAAGATAACAAGAAACTCTCACGTGTGCATTAGAGAAACACACACATTCACACGTGTGCGTAACAGACAGTTACTTCTCTGATCAGGCCTTAATTTGAAAGAAACGTAAAAGAAAGAGAAACTGAGACTGAAATGCCAGCAATATGTCTTGGTTTGCCGTTTCTTCTCAAAGTTTGATTTCTAATGAGGCATTGTTGGGCATATCATTTTTTTTTCTATTAAAAAAACAAAAAACAAAAACGTGCAACTGCAGCTACAAAGTAAGGAAGGAGCCTAGAGTTAGGGGGAAGAAGAGCAAGATGCGGTGCAACGAATAGAAAAACTTGTCTTTCAAATACATGCAATGGCATAAATAGATTCTTTTCACCTTACGTTCCTCGCCCGTCCCCGCACCACCACCACTACCACCACCAGCATCCCCCCCCAAAAGTTTCAAGTGAAGAGTCACGTTGTTTTCTACCTTCTCCATATTTTCTCTCTGCACCATTTACGAAAAAGACGTGCTCCAGCACCTGTTTGGGCGATTTGCGTACGTATTTATATACCAGGAGCATTCTAACATTTGCAGTAGCGCTCATGTATTCTGGCGTGATGAAGTCCTACTCTGGAGATCGTTGCAACCTTACCCTGAATATTCAGGCTAGCCTTGGTGACAAAAGGTGACAGCTTCGGTCTTTGTGGCGTCGTTTTGAGCACCCGGTTTCGCGGTCAGAATTAGGTATTTTTTTCAAAATCACATGAACTAGTGAACATCGCTCACATGTGGCTTTGTTTACTAGCTCTGCGCATGGCAGACAAATCTGGACGAATGATGAGCTCTCAAACTTGTCACATCATATAAACAAAGCCACATGTGAACGATGTTTCCTAGGTCATGTTATTTTGAAAAAAATACCTAATTCCAAATTTCTACTCACAAAATTTCTCAGCATAAATTGGCAATTCTAAAAGCCGAGATAATCCTGTTTCTTAATTTATTACGATGGTTCATTTCTTGGTGTATGGGTCATTCTTTAGTCATAGATCCACTGAGTAGAGCTGGGGAAAAAAAAGCAACACACAAATACCATCACACAGCACATCGCGTGCAGCAATTTTTTCTCGACTCATAGTTTTTCTCGCCTCATAGTGGTTATCCAGTGTCCATCCCTGGCACTGGAACTCGTGATATTGCTAGAAGAGGTGATCATCAAGTGATTTTTGGACCTTTTGCCTATATATAATCAAATCGCTACGATCTACGGCCTCATTTAGCAGCCAGACGGAGCCAAATCCTGATTGACAATACGCTACGTCCCCCGTAAAATGGATGTTAGAATGGGCTTAGCGAGTATTTGATACCATTTTTACACACAGAAAAGGCAGTACTTTTAAGAGAAAACAAAAGCTCTAAATGGCATTTTTTTGGGCAAAATCCACATTTCAGGACGCCCCCCCCCCCACGTTTAAATTTTAGTTTTTCTGCTGGAACTCCCAATGCCATTCTTGAAAATCTTATTCTCAATGACACAGAGGATTTGGATATCAATGTCGAGCAGTTCAATATTTCATCAGACCAGTCGCTGTTGACTTTAACACCCAATGGCGATCAAGATTCAGAGGAGACATTATGTCCTGTCCTTGCAGCTAAACAAACGTACAGTTCTCTTATTGCAAACCTTTCAGCATTTCCGATAACCTCTGACCTAGCTCAGGCAGGTATTGCCATCGCATTAGATCAAACATCACAGGTCCCACGACTCCTTCTGCCGACGTAGATGTAGCTAATTCCACTGCTAATTTCTAGCCACAAACAACTGCACCAGCTGCTTTTTTTGAAAATGTTACAGCGGATGAAGACTCAATCCACGAAACTCCAAAACGCCAAAAATTGGGTCCTAAAAAAAAGTGGAAGGAAAACGAATGAAAAGAACACCGCCAGGAAGGTCAACCCTACATCTCCCAACGAGGAAAAGAGAAACCTGCTCGTGAAATGAACACACTTTGCTCGCGAAAATCTCAGTCAACTAAATGCCGGGAATTCACCTACGAGGACAGGGTAGCAATCTTTGAAAAAAAAAAGAAAAATGGACCCAAACAGATGAATCCAAGAGGGGTTTAGCCAACGTACTTTTAAATCCCAGTGAAATGCATGAGCCCGTCTACAGATTCCCCGAGAAGGCGTTGGACACTTCAGTTTAACTTGAAGCTGATCAGTGGTGACATCCTCCCCGTATGCAAATCAATGTTTTTGAATACTACAGCACTTATACCGTGGTTTATTCGAAGGTGTTTCCAAGAAAAATGTCAGGATTTGGAAACCGACGCTCCACGACCATAGTACTAGCCCGTCCTTGAAAGCATCCGTGCTTTATTAGAAGACTAAGTTAATTTAATTAGCAGTTCATAGGGTTATTGTTTTCAATCTGGTCATCAAAGGCGTTAAATACTGCGTCTGGCATGAAGGCGAAGGTGCACTGACTGCCAATGAATAGGAGATCGTTGTGCTCAGTCCTATTACTTCCCTTTACCAGACAAAAGAGTGATTGAACAAGCTGTGTAAAGAGGAAAAATCACTTTTGTGCCCTTTGCTTGAAGCATACACAATAAAAATTTTTTTAAAATATTATGATGTAAAGAGAATGTTTTCTTCCTATTGTTATAATTTTATCAAATTTTTTGGCGATCAGTCGCTCGAATGGCAAGCAGTAAAAGGATTTTTTACTCTTTACACCGCTTACTCAACACATCTTTCATCTGACAAAGGGAAGTAAAAGTCTGGTCAAAATGATCTCCCTTTACAGAAATCCCTCTTTTGGAAAGGGCAGATAATCTGCTAAACAATCTCCCACTCTCATCTTGTGTTATACTCTTCGTGGAAGAGAATGTTGCTAAATATGATAAGTTTATCATTTTATTATACAGTGATGGCGGTTCCTGTTAAAACCAAAATGCAATCCTGTTTAGTACAATCAGTGACTTTTATACTAGAAAAGACAAATTTGTTGAACAAAAATACCTTGAAAAAGGGCACACTCAGATGGAGGTGGACAGCACACGCGGCTTAATGTCTCTGAAAAACTTTCTCATATATGGGCCCATGGACTATGTGAACATCTTTAGGAAGGCCAGACAACAGCCATTCGATTTTTTGCCTTCTGGGCCATTCTTTTGTCAAGGATTTCTCAAAGACAGGCCTATATAAATTATCAGACCTGACTGTAGTCAAGGAGATAAAGTTGTTACTGACATTCGTTGCCTGCGATACTGACAAAACCATCCAGTACAAATTGAATTTCGATGATGAGTTGTCTACGTTATCCCCATCACGAGGACAAATTTCTGGTTTAGAGACGCCAACATAGTTCTATTCAGATCGCCTGACAATTCAACTCTCAATATTTAAACAGAGCATAAGAGTGTTATCCCCCAAAAAAACCACCATGCCTTCTACGCAAGCTCAGGCAGTAAAAAGGGAGCGATCCTATGAACCACGATACATAAGAATTATGTGAATGTTGCTTTTTGTGTTCTTTCAGTCATTATGTCAAGTTTATTAGATGTGTTTTATCAGCATCCGATCAGGGCATGATTTCCACCCTGTTCTTGCTCAATCTCTCTGCAGCATTTGCTACTATGGATAACTCTATATAAATTCAATGACTAGCAACGAATAAACAATAGGGACTAAGAGATGAAAAAGGTGGGAAGGGGTTGACAGAAAAGGAGAGAGAGAGAGAGAGAGAGAGGGAAATAGAGATATGGGTGCGTGATAGAGAGATGAAAGAGATAAATGAAGAGACAGAATGGATAGTTAAAGGAGTCAAACAAGTGTGATGGGAAGGAGTCCTGTCAGGAAAATATTTAATACTGTGTTAGCTTCACCATTTCGTAATTAATGTAATACACTGCTATGATTCGTTTGTGTGATACTGAACACACTATTTAATAATGACCTGTAAGAAGTATCTAAATTATGATCCCGTTAGTTGTATACTCGCATATCGCTTGAATAAATGCGTGGGTACATAAATGAAAAAAGAGCTCTTGAATTTATGCACTGAAATAAACGTTGTCATCTGTCCAGCCCCTAACTAACCGAGTATCCAAGCGACGACAAGTCTTAGCAGATCGGCATTGATCAACGTGATTCAAACGCCTGAGCGCCCACATTGTCGTCTCTGCGATTGAATCACTTCGATCCAAGTAGATCTCAAACGCCTATGTACAGTTTGTTATGTAACACAGACAATTTATTAAAATTTGGAGAGGACTAAATTTCAAGAGCATTTCTATTCATAATATCTGGCCAATATGTGCCATTTGGGACACATACGCAGAGAAACGTAGAAATGAAACAGTTTTTGTCCTCTCCTGTAAATTTGACCACAGACTCTTGAGCGGTTGAATCACGTCATTAACGATGTAATTGGCGAATCATGGGTAAATAAACTGTTATTTTCATGACTGGTTTGGGAGTAAGGTTTATTTCAACTCTGCATCTATCTAGAGAGAAAAGATCGAGAGGGAAAAGGGGTAAAAAAAATTTTCTCTACCTGGATATTTTTATTTATACCCATGGAAGTCGGTGGCAGTAGCTGACAACCGGTTTTACGTACACCATCAGTGAGGGAAAACGAGAGGCACGATGAACAAAGACATAACAGTCGTAGTTCTCGTATTGGATCATCGACTCACAAGCAGAAATATCTATGTTTTCTGATCTTCATAAATTACATGTGCTTCCCCTATGGGTCTTGTGTAGTTACGCTACGTTATACATACACTTTCAACCTCCTGGTGGTTATCTCGAAGTTATCCTGTGTAGCAATCGGAGGTTTATATATTGCACTGATCATCTCCACCTACGAATACTCACGGTTTTGAAGGCAATGCGTTGAAACAGGAGAGTTACACATCAGAGCTCGTCATTTACATGTGTTTTATTTTACACGTGATGTGTATAAGATTCTACTCTTGATGCCAGTAACGGTTCAGACGGGTTTTAGTTCGCTGCTCAGTCACTCACTGACTCTTTGACCAAGTGACTCACTCACCAACTCACCACCACCGTCGACCTTCCAGGGATGAAACCTCTCTCTCTCTCTCCTTGATCCTGTCGTCTGTCCTGCTCTCTGTCTTGTCTTATTCTTGACTTAATAACATATCTTATCGTGTTTGGCACAATAGTATAGCCTTGATCGTGCTGATGTGCCCCAGCATAAACAAACAATACTTTTCTACAAAATTGTTGGTTTTGTAATCTGTGTCAGAATTCCAGTGCAGGATGACATCTGAATTCATAATACAGTACATCTAATGGGAGTTTACCTGTCTGTTGACAGCTACCCTATATTCCATTTATATGTCTGAACAAAGTGTAGGTCACTAGAAGATCATGCCTGGTACAAAGGCCCGATATAGACTTATTCTGTTATTTGAAAATGATCTTTTTGTCACTGTGATCCCCGTAATATTTTATTGCTGGGCCTTATTTTCATACATTCTGTACCAGAGCATCACCCGTGACAGATTTTAGATCTTCATTGGTATGGCATGCATTTCATCCGCCATTATGTATCTCTTCATTTATGTAAAGAATCGTGCCATTCATATGCGATTTTAATGCATGTTCGGTTAAACATACAGACCTGGGACTATTGCATTTTATCCTTCATTAGAATGTAGCATGGGCCTAATTCATATTGCCACACACGTTGGGTGATATAGCATCTTGGTGTGAAACTGTGCCTTCGTGCAGTGCTGAGGTGATACCATGTAATGTTTAATTGAACCAAGGTCTAAATACGATAAAAAAAAAGTATGAGACGATCTGCAACTGGCTGTTGCCTTATTGGAATACTGGCGTTATTGTAGCAGGAACAAGCAGGCACTGACATGTAATTTCTTGCTGTACCTCAAATATGTACATGTAAGGCAGTATTAGGTGGTGAAGTAAGCCTTATCTGTTTGACACATACTTTGAATGCCCCAATATTTAAAAGGGGAAGGGTGCAGGGTTAGAATAGCATTAATATCCAGATCAAATCTGGCAGCACTTTTATGTAGGACACAGAATTGTGGCAATATTTTTTGCTGAAATTTATGTATATAATATATACATTTATTTTCCCCTCAATATCCGAAACTGAGGAAGTATCCATTTATAATGTTTTAAATACGTTTCTGGGGTTGGTCGTTTTTTATCGGTGATTTCTGAAAAGATTTTTCAATTAAAATTGGACTTCCCCCTCTGCTGTACCTGTCCGTGCTAAAGCGAGACAAAGGGAAGAAAATGTAATTCGCGTGTTCCAACAAGTCGAGTTGTGTGTGATTTGGGTGTGGAAAGGGATAGGGCTGGGGGGGGGGGGCTTGAAGAGCATTACAACTCGATATTGATGACCTAACAATCCATTTTGAGAACTTAGGGCAGGAGCAAAACTTTATAATGTGTACATTGTGTTAGATTGCTATATTGCTATCAGTTCTCTTTACTTATATTCATGACCCCCTCTCCCTCCCTCCCTCCTGCTTCGCGCCTCCCCCCCCCCAACCTGCTCCACGCTACCACTTTTTCTTTGTTCATCTAAAACTCATGTGTCGTGGTTTCTCATGGATTAAATTATGAATAGTGGACATTCATTTAAAAAAAAAAAATACTCATGATCGGTATACATCTGGGATAGCTGGCGTACTTAAGATTTCCTGAGGAAAATTATGACCCTATCTGAGAACGTCTGCAGCCCTCTGACGTCATTGTCAAACTATCCAATCAGACACAGTGAACTGTGTTCAGCAACCATTTCTCGAACGTTCCAAATCTGGTTTTGACACCCAGATAGCGACATTCGGTCAATAGAAATTTCTTGGCGCTCTCATTGCCTGGAGGAAATAGGTATGTATATCTGACTTTGGTCAATATTCTCTGCTGTGTAAAGATTCCACTTTCAGATGGGAGAATTGTAACAATGAAAAGACGTTACATCATTGCCTTTCATTGTTTCTGTTCACGCCTAAGTTGACCCATCAATCAAAATGTATTAATTTCTTAGTTTTACCTTTCAGCCTGGGTAAGGGGTGGGGAAAAGACGGGAAAGCCAGAGGGAGGGATGTGAATTATCTTTGAGGTCGATTATTTTAGCAAATAACACAAAGAAGTATCGATGCAGACAAACAGGAACATTAGGCAACACATTTGTCAATAATGATCATAGTAATAAATGTGCAGTAATAGGGATGATGCGACAGGTGTCCGCAATACTAATATTATCATTAATATCAATGCTGGTGAATCACTGACAAGTGTAATTGTTTTCTCCACCTGAGGTAATGAAGAGAGCCTTAAGACGGCACTGGCTGGTTCTCAAAGAATTTTAGTAAATGATCTTAATTCTATTTAGACTAGAACGCATTGGTTATGAATTGTGCTGATGATAGAATCAAAAAATGGGATCTTCAGCAAACAAACCATGTCAGCAATGAGAGCAATCTCTTTATTTCCAGGTTGTGCACTTCAGCTTTGGCTAATTCTCTTGATATTGTCTAAATGGTCCTGTGTTACTCGTACAATTCTTTTAATCCGTCTAGCGGGAAAGGTAAAATTTCTTTACGAGGTTGCGGACAGGTAAGGGAAGAGGCTAGTTTTACAACTTTCTTTCCAATGTGGAATTTAACAACTGTAATAACAAACTGTGGTGTTTGGTTTTCTCCACGTTAGCCATTTCGACAAGCAGTTCCAAATTCCATTCTGTGTTGAAGTTAGAATAGCATAGGTGTATCAGTACCACAAATTGTGGTCTTGTCCGTTGTATGGCAATGTGCGATGGTTGTCTGACGGCAAGACCATTCGATATCTGAAAAGAAGCTCCATTACACCCATGTGTAATTTAAAAGTTGCAGCAGCGTGTGGCGAAGGCGCCTGAAGTGCCCTAGAGATCGGTATCAAATGTTGTCATGTGCAGATCTAGAGAGGAAGAGGCGAATAAAGTCTTAGCATGCTCTTTGCAAAGCTCCCTATAACATTCTGTCGTCAATGGGAGGTCCAAAATAAGATAGAGCACCAATGTCCAGATTCATTTTGTTTTGGTTTTGCCCAATTAATGTATTATGCAATATTCTATTGAACTCAGTCAGTAGCCATTACTTTGTTCTCTGCTTAATAATACACGTGAAGATTATCTTCTAAATGGAACTTTTTGCTCACTTAATGTTTTTCCCTGAGATGACGGGGCCGGAAAATATCCTCAGTTTCAGTTCATTATAACATTCTTTAATTTCGCCATGATGGGAAAAACTTAATGGAATGGAGGATAGAGAGGAGATGGAAGATACAGGGACAGGAGAAAACAAAGGGTAAAAGGAGGAGTAAATGCAAAAAGAAAAGGCCTTGTTATTTTAATACTGTCTTAAGTGCAGCAGAGATTATTGTAAGCCACCTGCACATGAGAGTCATTAAGAGCAATAATGATCGTTAACTTCAAAAATCCTAAATTCAGCTTCTTAAGAAACCAACATGTAGGTATCTTTCGAGAACTGCTTTTTGCTTCTATTTTTTTTTTTTTTTAAACTTTAGCCTTTCAATTCCAAGAAAATAGGATTATCGCGGTTTCAATTGGCTGCCTTTTTTTTGCTGAGACTTTTTTTTGTGTGGATAGGAACTTGGAATTTGGAAATTTTGCACGGACTGCGCCTCTCCGCCTACTCTTATCGGTGTTGAACTGCTAACGGTTCCTCGACATGTGTAACGTACACACGGGACTTTCAAAGTACATTTGCCCTTATCCGAGAGATGTCGAGCTTCCGTGCCGAAAGAGCCAGGGGATGCTTAGTTACTTTAAAAAAAAAATTCAGGTTTCAATCTTTGTGTCACTCTCATTCCCGGTATCCTTCCCTTTCCTCGATGGGACGACTCACCAGTCGAACTCGCCATCCACGACAGATACCAAATCACATGATCGCGACGACCCTCTCTTTATAAATCTTAGATCACCTTCCCAATTACATTTTGAAAGCCTTGCCAAATATGGCAAGACACTGAAACTTTACATCAGAGTACAGCTTTGATAGATAAATTTATGGTTTATGTACTCACTATTCTTTGTTTTGGTTCCTTTCTTATTTCAGATACTGTGCAAATATCAGAGTACGGCACTTTTTAACATGGCAGGTAAACCATTGGCCGATGTAAAAGATGTTAAATAAATGTTATTGTAGTGTTCTACAGGTGGTGTATGTTGACCATGATAGTGTAAATTAAATCCCGTAAGTGCAATGCAAACAGTAACTCTAAATTAGTGTCCCCTCTTCCTTGATCGGAGGCAGTTTTCCGTCGTCCATTTTGGCAAAAATAGTTTCACTAGCTAATGCATTTTTACACCGGAAATTAAATTAGAAAGATAAGATACATACGACATCATAAATATTAACATCCGTGACTGGGAATCCCATTCATTTTTAAATGACTAATAATAGAGATGCAGAGTATCATTTTCTGTCAACGTATTTGCACCTCACTAGAAGAGCTAAAACTATGTAAACATGTTTACAGGATTTTGATGACCCTAATGATTTTTTTGCACATTGTCTTCCAACAATTTAGTATTAGTTATATGATTCGTATTGTCAATGCCAGTGAATCTGTTATATGACACTGAATTACAAAATGTGCTGGAAGACACAGTGGATTCTAGAACTGACCATACGAGGAGGAGATCTCAGATTTGTCTTAGAACTGAAACACACACACAAAAAAAAAAAAAGCACACAAGCAATAATCAGTACTTTCCCCTTAAATTCTCCAATTATTTTTCAACCCATTGAATAGCAGGAATAGCACAAAACGTCCAAAACGTCAAAAAAACCCGTGTTAGAAGAAAAAAATTTGGAGAATTGTCATGAAAACAAAAAACATTCACATTAATTTACTGATTTTCCAAACATTCTCATTAGGTATGGCATAATGTCCTTTGTGTTTTTATTTTCATTTTTCAGACAGAGATGAAAAGATCGCTGAGCTCAGAGGTAAACCAAAGAAATCTAATGAATGTAATACTTGCATGAGCCGCATTTATACCATGCTTTCTTAAGGTTGGGGGGGGGGGGGGGTCTGAACTTGGGGTTTTTGTTCAAAATATTCGATTTTGGGTTTCTGTTTTCTTTTAAAAGTGCAG
>JBCAUA010000012.1:3446561-3464123 GCA_038406235.1 Peronia verruculata | reverse complement strand
AAGTAGCCCAAATAAGGTCTTGGGGTGGGGGTTAATTTATTTGGGCTACATGTAGCCCAAATAAACACTCCCATTAAGAAAACACCCTGTGTCTCACGTGCCAATACTGGACGCCATGGCCATGGAGGCGTTACTATTTTGCCATGCTTGACGCCCTTTACTACGCAGGGGCTTGACCACTGTTCTGATCTAGTGAATCTTTTGTTGTTTACAGACGGATTCATTTTTTTCTTCTCTTAAATCGAGAGCTACAACACGGGCGGAGTACAACAGACTTGCTATCATAATGAGTGTGAATTTCGTTCATTCATGAAATTATGAATACGTGAAGGGCGTTAATTAGGTATCTTTCCCTCATAGGCAAAGCTCCACACTATGTGACGTCATCAGTCCGCTCTCCAGCATAAATAGTATAAGCTCCTTGATGCAGTTGAACTGTACTAAAACTTACGTATTCGAATACATAACGACAGCCATCAAAGATTAACAAGAAATTATTCAGGGTCTTTTCATTTCGTGAGCAATGTGTTCACAATTCTTATGCGAGTGACACAAAATCATTCGTCCATCCGGAACTGATGATTCTCGTGAACATCAGTGGTCTGTCGAGCTCATTCATCTATTTATAATCTGTCACTGTGTCCAAATATTCGCTGATGAGAGGATTGGGGTATTTGAAATGTCTCTGATAGGCGAGGGAGGAAAAGGGGAACTGAGGTCAGCCTCAGATGAATGTGCGCTCGCTGAATTACATTTGTGTAGCTGACCTTTTGTCTCTGCCAGCCCGACCATGGTTTGTTCAGAAAAAAAATCAGCTTTGTTTCGACTCAGGCTGTGCCAGATGCTTCCCTCAGCCACTGATTTTCCCTTTGACTCGATATCGACACCAAAGGCCTTTGGTAAACCCAATCTTTTCTCCTAAGGAAAGAGTTTGCTCATTTTTCCTTACTGGACCCAGCTCAAAAATAGGTGCCCAACCACAGACAGAGAATATTATTGTTTAACGATGATATACTGATGGACTTTAAAGACACAAAACTTGAAATATAGAAATATATAGAATCATTTTTAAGTGTTGCGTTTTTAAAGTCCGTCAGTATAATTTGAACACAATGATGCCGTCATGTATGCTTCCCAGGAAATTAAAAGGATTCGTGGGTATCTCCTTTGAATCTATCGGGAGAATAGATGTACAAGATTGTCAATAGCTTGGAGTTTATTTTGTAGTGTAATGGTGTAAAAATAAAATTAATTATCTATCATTATTTATTTTGAATTTGTCCATCTTGTCCGCCGGCTTTCTTAGTTATTACTCTCACAGAGGGAACACAGATGCAATTCATGCACTGAAAACCTCATTTTTATAGAGTCATGATTGGTAATGGATACGCTGAAGAGCTGCACACTTATTGGCACAAGGATTTTCTTCAGTTTTCATGCAATTACTTTGGCAGCCACCTCGCCAACAGGCATAGAGTTTTGCAAGTTCGACATTTTCAGTTTGAATCAGGTTGTATCTGTCAGATGCGGAATACAGGACATTTCAGCACCGGTATTGCAAGGGTGATTTTATTATCTTGTTAACTGCCCAGCTTATCAATCAAATAAATTGAGGAAGGAAACATTGTCCATTATTGTATTTCAATGGAATGTTGGGGGTCACTGATATTGCAATGAGTACAATAGTTTGATGGAAATGAAACTGTACACACTAAACGGAGGAGAAAATTCATGAGTTGGTTTTGAATATTAAGTCCTACTTAATGCACATTCAGAGATTGAAGGGTTAAAAATGTTGTGAAATTACCGTGTTGGCTTTCTCAGTTTAGATTTACTGGGGGATTGTGTTCAGAATTGTGCTTAGCAGGTTTCAAAAGCTGTTTTTGTTTATTTCATAGATAATACTGAATCAAAATCCTCAAATCATTAACATTTTATAATGAGGATAAGCCTTTGGTTAGCTTTTGGAGGGCTCTCGTTAATGAAGGTTTCTCTGTTTATTTGTTCGTAGACGACATAGCTGAGATTTTATTTTTCTTGTTCTTAATAGAGATTTAAGAGACTTACAAGAGAATACGATACGCGGGCTGCCATCACCAGCTTCATTCCATTCTCTCTGTTCCAGTTCTCGATCTACAAGATCGCCACTTCCAGGGCTAGCACGGTATTATTTCTTTTCACTGAAATCCTTATTATTGTCGTAGTTCTTATCACCATCATCGTCATCATCTCTAACAGCATCACCATCATCATCATCAACGACAACGCTAGCTGTGCGACAGAAACCAACGACAACTACAGCAACAACAATGACAATGATGACGATAAATGACAGCAGCGATGACAGCGACACGGGGGCCAACGACAACACAAATGCTTCTGTATCTTTTCTAATCACTTGTTTTAACACTGCCTTCAAGTGAAGACATGTAAGCTTTTTATCATTCTGACATGACTTTTTTTTTTTTCTGCAAAGCTTTTCACGTACTTTGCAAGCACATCTGGAAAGTGGCATTTCTTCACTCATACCAACAAACAAACATTGCATAAACTTTAAACAACAACCAATCTTAATTTCGTCAAATGAAAAATATTTTATTACAAACTTAGAAATATTGACAGCAATATTAAATGAAACGAAAGAGAAAAGGTTTTTAAAAAAGACAATCTTTCCGCTTCTTTGTCGTTTAAGTTCTACCATCCCGCATTTTCTTTCATCCAATATTGCACTGTCTTCCTACCCTCACTCAAACCAAACGTCTGAACTGCTGAGAAAATGCAACCCTGACCAAAGCCAAAAGTTTTTCTTTTTCCTCCAACTACAAATATTTAGCTACATTTTTTTTAGTTAAATGTGATGACGCCTATCTGGTCTAGCCTTTGCAGTTTCTGAAGAGAGTGTAACTAAGGATCAGGTGCTGACAAATGTTTAGCAACAATTTTTGAGTTCAAATTAAATCGCTGGTTGAAACATCATTCTTTTCATGGTGCCGACATTGTCTTCAGTCTTGTCACCAGGAATATAACAATTAGGTTATTACTATTCTTCTTTCTTGTCAGGTGCAGTTTTTTTTTTTCAAAATGCAAGTTTGACATTCATATGGCTCTTCAGATCGCTATTTATGTAAAGGAATGCCTTTATAGTGTATATGATTTCCATCATAAAATAATCGTTTTACTGAAATTTGTCTTTGAATGGCACAGGGGGACAAAAGCTTTATCCAAAATGTCACCATCAGTGCTGTAACTAAGAGGTACTTGTACATGAATACTGGCCATCGTCCTTATCACATAATCCCGGCACACTCAACACAAAGATCGTTGCTATAGGTCACTATGCACTGACTAAAAGAATAGAATATAATACCGCCATCTCTATAATTTTCACAGATCAAAGCATCGACATTCTATGATTGAGTTTGTCAAGCGAGATCTATACTCATTCCAGTTAAACCAGCAGGCCGGGATAAAAAAAAAAAAAAAGCATTGACGTTTGAAATTGTTCTTATTCCACCAGCATATTTAATTAACGTCCCTTGCCTTTTGCTTACAAAAGAACAAAGGAGCCCAGTCAAACACACTCTACCTGAAGACTGAAACTGTAGATTGCTCGGGTGCTCCTAGGTACTGTGGACCTATAAATAGAAACCCTGTATCCTCTCTAGCTGGACTTGAAGTGAGCAGTTAGCGTTTATCGATTTTACTCCGCCTTTGCGTCAACGCCCACGCGCAACAAATAAGGCCATCACAAACACGACTCACGTCACGGCAGTTTTTTTCTGATGTATGGCTCGACTTTCCCTGCACCAACTTAAATCTTCACAACTTTGAAGTTGATCCTTTTTATGTCTCATTTCTTATTCTGAAGAATCTCAGACTAATGCAGTGTCCAGCTAATAACCACTGCCAATAATAACTTAATTCCTGGAGTGCCAACCATAACAAAATGTTATTAATTTAAATAAACGATATGCATGGCATACGCTCAGTGCCCGAAATTGCTCACCATTTGAATTTAATTACATATTGATTAGACTACTCCCACGAACTCGCCGAAGCGAGAAAATAACAACAGTTTCCGCGAAATGGTCAGATGATAAAATGATATAAGCAAATGCACGTCTCTCTATAGCTAGAAATATTTTGCTTTAAAAGAGAAATAAAGCGATGTATAATGATTGCCATATTCAGTGTACGTTAAGGGGTATTTTATCGGGTCTCATTTAAAATGGATCAAAAATATAAAATAACCTAAACCAATTTATCCATTGCAATATGATAAATATAAGTTAAATTTATGCAAAATTCAATTATCTCAAAATTTCCCTGGATACTTTATAGGTTCACTAAGTCTTGTACATAAACAGACTGTAAGAATCAATATTCAAATGGTATTTGAAAGGTAGACTGCTGGGTTCATGGACTGTCAAAGACAAGGTTTTCTACAAGCGTCAGGTACATCGAACCACTGATGTCTTTTTGTTTGCGACAGATTTCCTGTGAAAAACGGCTCTTCTCTCATTTCAGCTTAACTCAAACATTGGATGGCACTTTTACAGAGGCAAACAAACATCTAGCCGGCGTCAATCACAATCAAATTCCTTTGCCATTCCAACTTCGCTCCCAAACTGGTTAAGCAGCGAAAGTTAAGAACACACAACCCCCAATGCATTCCTGCAGAGATGATCGCCACGCAACAGCTATAGCAAGCAAACACTCCTCCCCTTATATTGGGCCTGGATATTTTTCAACGCCTTAAAATAAAAGGTTAAACAACAATACTTCACGAGACAACGTCAAACGCTCTTAATGAATAGAAAACAGATTTTCATCAATGATCATAAATGCTGTTTCACTGTCTTCGGTCAATAACCAGATGGATGTCAATAACTAGGCCGGATAAGAAAGGACCCATGTTATATTTACACCAGGGTTCTCTCTAGTCCAGTTAATGTCCAGTCTTCAAATGATTGGTATTGAAATACATGTAGGTTTAACACAAACTCGGCACATCTTTCATCCTCTCTTCTTTTGCAAAGTAAAGACTGATACATAGCTTTATACATGGTAAAACTGATGTTGACAAAAAAATGGCTAACTGGAAAAGCGTCAATATGACTAGTTTTTTATATTTTTTATTTATTTATTTAAAAAAAAAAGGGGGGGTCTTTGTGCATTTTTCCATTATCAGGCTCTGGATGATGCAAAGCATTGACTCGTCCACCATCCATAACTATCACAGATTATTATAAAAACAAAACAAAAAAGTAAATACTTTGCTGTAGGTGATTTTAGCACAGTTCTCTGTCACTTCATACATAATCATATCAAGCCATAAAACCATTCCCAGATCCATTGTACAAGCGGAGGAACTTTGATCCTCTGCCTCATGAATTCTACCCTCTATTTGTCACACAAAAACATGAGATTAGCTTCCTACAATGAATACAAATTCATTCTTAACGATTTTGCCAACTATTCTAAATCTTTTAACGAGTTCTGTTTTGAGATCCACTGCAATCTTTAAAAAAGACAAGAAATTTCTTGGCATTAAGACTTCTGAAATGAAATGACCAGCTTAGGAAAATAACCCATGCTCTTGCATTTGAATTAATTCATAATGTAAAGTATGACAGCCATACTTGAAAGCTAAAAGCTACTACTGTTACCACTACATTCACCACCATTAAGTACCAACAAAATTGATGGTGTATTGAACAGGAAATAATGCCAGATGGAGAAGGCAAAACATGTCATATTTTCACACCTAAACAATCTGGGGCTAAAATCTTAAAAATGAACGTAGAGGCAAAAGATAACTTAAGTGGATATTGGGCGAGAGACTGTGCTGGATTAAACAACATACGATTGTGTTTTCACGAGACAAAATGAATTTTCTTTGTGTGACATCTGAGGCGCTACTGACACTGTTAACTTTCTCTCTGAACGTTGGTTGATAGATTAAATGGTGGTGTGGTCATGAGATGAAATGTAGCTGGCGTATTTCATTATAAATATTAGCAATGTATTTGATATGCCCACTCAGAGTTGTTATACACTGGACAAACATACAGATAGCAATGTTCAAGAGAACGTAAGTTCAGTGAAGACCAGGCCTTAGTCATTGACCTAAGGTAAATTTCAAACCATGAACTAAATATGGGAAAAGTTATTCCAGTCTTTCCAGCGACACGTTGACCCATAGTATTTCTATCAGCAGCATTCTGAAGCGGTCTTTTAGTGTGTATTCAATAAAATAAAGTAAATAAGATCAAATAGAATGAATAAAGAAAAAGAAAAAAATGTATAATATTTGTATTTAAATCAATATGGTTTTCTCATGCGAGTTCATGTAGACCGAAGGTAACGTGTATGTACCTTTAAGGCTAGGAATATTCGTATATAAAATTTGTTACAGAAATAACTATTTGTGATTGAGCAAAACACTGATTCTAATTTGTCTGTTCCCAAACTTTCTCTAATGTTGTCCTGGTAAAATCCATCGGCCCAAATATGTCTGTCTATTACAAAACGGTCTTTTTCTTCTGATTTAATTTCAACTCAACCCGTGAGCTCGCAGATATGATGTTAGCACAGGATTCGCTCCATTTCAGTTCAAAACATCTGTTCTGGTCGTGCCGTAATAAGCTTTAAAATGCAACAATCAAGTTTGATGAGGTGCACATTAAATTATCCAATGCACTTTTTCATTTGGTAGGTAGAGATATACTGCCGCACAAAGTGGTAATACCAAAAACTGGATCAGAAGTCAAAATGGAAAAAAAAAAAAACATTGATGTCTTCATAAAAATTCAAAACTTACAAATGATTGACCAATAACTAATGGAACAAATGGCGTGAGCAGTTACTGCCAAGGCAGTATGGACAGCGGATTGTTTATATTACCAGCGTAAAGCTTTCCATCCTTTACAAAATGAACAGCGGTATAAACATATTTTCACAATAATAATTAGAACACTACTTCATAAATCAATTATATGCTCTAAAAACCATACAGCAATCTTATCATAACTATTGTATTGACATAGTCAGCAACCCATCACCACGTTTTGTGTGTATTTTATTTAAAAAGAAAACAAAAAGCATAGGGGAGAAATAGAGAATTGTTTTACAATATAAGACAAGTTGTACAGAACTGATATTATCAATACCGCGCAATGCGGGGACCAGTGGCTTTTTCATAATAAACATGGAAACTCTCACAAACAACACCTGTTTCTCTCACATAATTATCAATGCTGGATGTGTCAGTTCCCTTGTTTGGTTTCAAACATGCAAAATGTATATAATGGGTTAGATATATGGTAATTTGGTGAATAAAAACAGCTGATAGAAATAAAAAGCAGCCATAGATGTGGATGATACAAGATATAAATATGAAGGGAAGATAAATAAATAAATATGTGTTATGTGACTATGTGATTACTACTTGCAAGCACGAGTACTGTTCTCGCAGAGCAGATTTTTTTACAATGATGTGAAATGCCATTCAGTACCAGCATCTTCATTTACCTTTCATGCAATACTTCTACCTCAACCAACACATTACTTCAATAACAGAGAAATGTCATCTCATACAAAAATGATACCCGACATCTTCACATCCTCATCTATATTACGAGAATAGCTTTAATATCTGAATAAGATATGGCTATGATGGAAAAAAATCGATAACGTAACTGACATCTGAGATGGATGTTAATCGCACTGTCAGGTTACGGCGTTTTTTGTTTGTCTTTTTGTTTGTTTTTGCTAGTAATCTTGAGCTGATATGCTCAGAGGAGCATTTGATTACAAGTTATATAAATACGCGAATCGATAGCCATCCCAGACCCCTACAGTGTTGGACAAGAAATGCCAAGTAAGACTGTTGGCCTGATGGAGGCCAAATTTTAATTGACTGCAAAGCCAAACGGTCCACATCGGCGAATTACCAAAATACAGTGGACTTGTCTGATCCAAAATCATTGATTTACCATGAAAAAGATGTTGGGGCCTCGCCATCTCTGTCTGAAATCATTTAACCCTCCACATATTTCATGCCCTTTCATCATTATCCGGCTATTGCAGTTGTCAGCCTGGGAACCTGATCTACAAAGGACAACTATTATCTTTTCTCATTCCAGCACCTTTTCTTTCCCTTCCCTCCACAACTGATGTTCCATGGTTTTTCTTGTGATAATCACATATACTTTTTTTTTCTTGATAACCAAAACCTTTCCTAGAGGCCTAATATTCAGGCCCATTTTTTTAGCCCGTCAAATCCGTCAAATCATTATTAACTCCTTCCAGTTCGGAGACGAGCTGCATGAAACAGATTGTTCTCCGCGAGCTCCATTCACAGATTTAAGCATTGATGTATGCATCGTCAAATATAATCATACAACATACAATCATAATGGTATTATCATGTTATAACATTGTACATAAGAAGGTACAAAAATAATGTCAAGAATGTCATTCTCTTTTGTTTTTTGTTTTATTTTTTTTTTCTTTTCACAAGCAAACGAAAGCATATAAAAATATAAGCATTTATACTTTAGGCATGGAATGAGTACAGGTGCAAATTGTCAACTAGGATTCTAAAATGAGACAGCTGATTCTTTCTCAACAACCCAAGCAAAATTGCTTAAAATAGGAAAGATATAACCATTATAACATATCAGTCTTCTCGGGCTCTCTGTATCTCAGACATCCGCCTGACGCCAAGTATGAGCTATTTCTCTGTTGCATGGCTAACGCCATTTTTCACTCTCTCATAAAACGTTCGTCTGCTTTGCGCTCTTTTATCAATTTATAACTTGTCAGACATATCCAGATAAACGGAATGGTGGCATTGCAAACGTGTTTTTTTTTTTTTTCGTTTCTTTTTGATTTGAAAAATGAAATATGGAAGTCAGCTTACTACGGGCTGTAATGCCAATAGGAGCACGAAAATCCCATTTTTTTATTTTTTTAACCCCCCCCCCTTTTTTTTTTTTCAAAGAGGCTAATCTTTGAAAATAATAGACACTTAGGGAAGCTTTAACACAGGGACAGGCACAGCAAACACAGTAAGAACATCCCATGGGAAAAGTTGCAATATTTTAGAGACATTAAATGTGCGCGTCCCTTCCATTCCATATTCTAGGTGAACTTAACGAATGCATTGTCCTGACTGAAGAAGCTCAACATCGGCTCCTGAAGCATTGTTTACTTTCCATCCTATTTTGACATCATGCAATTTGACTAAAGAAATAATTCGAGTTCTACTTTCTTGCTTTATATCTCCTCTTCCTCTCCTTGTGTATGTATGCATGTTTTTGTGTGCGTTTTGGTTCAAGAGTGCAAGCAGGTTTCCTTACCTCATTGAATCAACAGTACATAAAACATTCTATTTCATCATTAAATTATTTGCTAAATCATTTTTTTTTTCAATCCCAAAACAAACAAGTCTTCGTGATCTGGGAAAAGTTTAAACTGCAATGTCCTGTTGATTATCTCAACATTGTGTGCGACTTTTTTCCATTTTGTAGAATTATGATTTGCTATCCACAGGAATGAGGTGGAACGAACATCTACAAAGCCGTGTATATTTAAGAAGACAACACACTCATATAAGCTGGATATCAGGCTGCCATAGCTCAGTCTCACACCCAATGCTCACTAGATCTATACCGCTATTTCTCTTCCATCATCTGACCGATTTCTTTCCTCCCACGTCCTTTTCTCTCAAGCACATGGGCGGGCAGGGAGAAGGCGGAATAGGACTCTTCTCTGTCCCTATCAGCCTTTAATCGAAGTTGTCCATAGCCAACTCAAACAGCCTCCCACGCAGATCGATAATTGCATGTCACAACTCCTCGTCCCTGCCAAAAACTGCTTGCTTAGTTCCGGAATCTGAGCACCATTGAGGATGGTGCAGGGAGATTGCAGGAAGTTAAAGCGCGGGTGGCCATAGTTTCAGAGGCGCCACAGATACCTAAAATACATAAAAAGGCGTTAGATATTTTAGTTCTTTTTCATGGACAGGGAGTGGAAAGATGTATGTAATGTGAAAAGAGGAGTATAGAGTAAGGGTGAAGAAAACGGGGGAAGCCAATGGAGAACTAGAGAGAAGGAAATCGAGAGTGATTAGATTGGAGGCCAGTGAAACTTCGATTTATGGATGCAAAGTGTAAGTGGATTTTACTCAAAACAGTCCTCCGACAGGGAGCGAAACGGCAAAGTCTGATAGAAAAGTCCACTCATAGGGTGACGTTGTTTCTATTTTGCGTTGTTTTCTACGTTGTTTTTCTATACCACCGAGATCTTAACAACTGTCTAACACATTAAACTTTACGCAGTTCCTACTGAGACCCGTTGGGATAGGTAGTCTATCTGAGGCCCGTTGGGATAGGCAGCCTGTCTGAGGCCCGTTGGGACAGGTAGTCTATTTATAAACATATTTAACGAATTCGTATTGATTAGGGAAAATTCACACATTACATAGATCGATGGCTGAATCCGATCAATGGCCTCACTTCTCTGTTTTAAAACGTCTTTTCATTTGATCTCTTTCTCTTTGTCACGTTTTTTTTTTATTTCTATTTGTCCTGACTGCACATTTTTGTGTCTAAAAGGTTTGCGCTTGACACGTGTTTTGTCCATTAATCCGGATTCAATATCAGGGAATTGATGGCGGCCTAGCGTTGCAGGACCACACAAAATGTCAGACACTCGACATATGCTTTGCATCTCTTGTGCCATGACAACAGTACAATTGGCCTGTTCCCACTTTCTTCCCTTCTTTTCCTTTCTTTTTATTGTATTTTTATATAATATACATCACAAGAACATTTCCAATTCTCATTGTTTCTTGTGTAATAAAGAATGGCACTCACGTGCAATCAATGGCATTTGCTATCGAAAACATGTAAACTCCAGAGGAAGAGGAGAACGCCATCACAGGATATACAGTCAATATTTAGCTCCTCACACACAGATGAGAAAAAGATTTCGGGGGGGGGGGGGGAGCAGGGAAAAAAAAAAAAAGCTGAGGAAGAGATGCCTTATGTGCAGAGGACAAAGTGTCCTCATCCTGCTAAATTCGATCCCAATATTGAATATTTTTATTTCAAAACAATTTTGATATACCTCAGGAATAAAATACGGCAAATCCCGGATCATGTTCTCATATATCTTGGATTTGACATGTGTGCATTGCCTAGCATACTATTTTCTGTCAGGGTAAAGATTTATTCAAATAACTCCAACCATAGCAAATTATACAGATGATGTCTGCTGGTGGTCACAGCAGGCAATATTGTCGAGAAAGTAAGAGCTACCACACCTAAAGCCTGCAACCATCCACCGTCTTTGATGCTTATTTGCCAAGTAGAACTCTAGAACATATATTGTTTTGTACAGACTGACATGTTATATTATTTGTTCTTCAGACTTTAAAGAGCCGAGAGGTAACCGAGTTATTTAAAAAAATCAAGAGCAAACTTCTATACTTAACATATACTCGTATTCTCCCCACGTTGAGAGTCTTCGAACTTCATAGCATGCTCAGGCCATTACCTCTCCCACAGCAGGATACGCACGCGGCAACAGGTGGTGATCGCACTTGCCATGCGATTGAAATGTGAACTCAAGCTTATAAATGCGCAAATCCCCCCTCTCCTCACCCATCCCCCGCCCCACAAAAAAAAAAAAAACCCTTAAAAATGCTGATATAGCAATCAAGCTTCCTGAATGCACTAATGTCTTTCCCTTAATCGATCCCGTAATTTGACTTTGGTACATTCTCCTGATCAGTTCAACGCTCTTATGACAATAGTATGTTTTCTTTTCTTGCTATGCCTGTCCGCTGGTGAAGCCTAACCTAACGTATCCTGTAAACTCCTAGATAATGCCTGCATCATGTGACTTCATTTTCTCTTTTTTTTTTTTCATGAAACACAGAATACGCCGAATAAACGGCCTTCTAATCTATTGAACAATATCTGCATTCTGAAGGATTTAAGTTGACAGAACCAATTTTCACTTCGATCAGACATCCGTGTGCTGCCTGCTGATACCGATCTGAAATTCTATGTCAAGAGTTTGCAATGAACCTCCGTATATCATATTACCAGTACACAACACATACCAGTGCACAGCATGTGAATTTCCAAACTCCTCAGCGAAAAGAAAAAGAATCAGAAACCATCGCAATACAATGGAATTTATAGAATGCTCTCAAAAACAGTGTGATGAATAGAAATCTTTAAAAACATCAGTGAGTTGATAACTTAAGATGGAAAAAAAGGGATTAAAAAAAGATTGAATAATGAGGATATTCATAATCTGAGACACAGTTTGTTTTAAAAAATGAAAGGAAAGACATCAGGATTAACTTCACTTAAAATCCAGCAAAAAATCGAAGGTATATAGATATAATCATAATAGTTACATCAATGTAGGTAATGTACAAAATTCAAGAGATACCAGACTCTTATTTCTTTTATTGAATACCACACGCACTGACATCAAGACCACTGAGTAAAAAAATAAATTTCAACGCATTGTCGATTATATAAGAGTAAAAAAGTCCTAGTCAAAGAGGTACAATAGAGCTTTAAAATATCAGGACACAACAGATGGATCTAGCTAACCACATTGAAGACAAATACTGAAAATTCTTTGTTGCTCTGAGTTCAAGTATGGAAAATAAAACAGATCAAGGAAACAAACAAGCAAAGAAATAAAAAAAAAAAAAACCGCTACGTAAAAAAGTAAATTATAGCATTTTGCAGCCGAATGCAAGGGTAATGAGAAAATAAAACGAAATTTAAAAAAGATAAGTTAACACATCCCAAACCTATAAAAAATAATGCACTATTTGCTATTGCGAGGGAAAAAGACCTGCACGTATTCCAAATAGTAAAACTACTACAGTAGGATCTATTTACAGCGTGTTCTGAAACTCCATGCAATTTAGGGTCCTGTTCCCCCCCCCCCCCAAAAAAAAGGATACGCTTGATGGTGGAGTTTAGGTTTTAAAAAAATAGAAACAAATGGAGCAATATAGTAGTTTCAAGGACCTTCCAATCCTCTCTCCTGAAGAAAAATGTAGGACATCAGTCACCGTAAAAATATAAATCAGGAATTATAAAACCAGACTACAAGTTCAGATAGTTGTAAACACATCATTGGATCAGCCTCCACCTGAAACTAGTGGTAAAAAATACAATACATAATGGTTAAGTGTATGTGATAAACAGAAAATAACACAAAAAACTAAGGCTCCACAACCATAACAATTTGACTACATTCCAATCATGCTAATGTTCAGAGGTCTATCGTAAATTTGGAATATATGAAAACTAATTGGTTTCATAACACAGGTGATAATGGGCTTTAACATGCAATGAATCCTCAAATGTCTTTGACATATCAGAACATTTCACATATCTTCACGATGTGGTTCCAGTCTCATCTTGTTTCAGTTTTTCCTCTGTCTCTCATTCCTTATATCGTCAAAGAAAAGCAGCATCCACTTCGGATTAAACCTTGGAGCTGTGTACTTGATTCCAGTTGTTGACCAACATCAGTTGGCCATGAGGAGATGCTGCAAACTGTTGGAGTAGTTGACGGGCGCCAGGTTGAGATCCACGAAAGACTTGTGCCCTTCTGGCGAGAGCGCATTGCTCTGGGACAGAGAGCTCCCGCTGGAGCCGGAGCTGTTGAGGCTAGGGAATCCAGAGGGACGTCCCAGGTGGGACAGGGTGGTGGGGCGGGAGATGGTGCCAGAGGGAGGGGAGGACAGGGTGCTGAGGTTGGGGCTGGAATGGAGAAGGTCCTGGAAGGTGGGACCATTTCCTTGTGGGGACATGTGAGGTGAGAGATGTGGGGAAAGGTGAGGAGAGGAATGGGTCGAGGAGAGGCCTGATGAATGCTGACGAAGGAAATCTGGATACATGCCAGTGGGGGACAGTTGTTGCTGGTGCTGCTGGTGGTGTTGAGGATGCTGCTGATGATGAAACTGCGGGCCGTAGGGCATTGATGGTGAGATTTGTTGTTGATGGTGTTGATGCTGCTGTTGCAGCATCATTCTCTGCTGCTGATCCATGAGGAATTCGATCCTCGGGTCTCGAGGAGACAGAGATCGCGGCCGCTGGGGCCCAGAGTAACTTCTCTGTTGTTGACGGAAGTAGTTGCCAAATTCTGTGGGTGACAGACGGTTCGGGCGCTTCACTTGTGTCTTGAGTTTTGTGGAGCCGAATTTGGTCTGAGCGAAGGTTGCTGCAGTGAACTGTTGTCGGCTGGCATTGTTCGCTCTGGAGGCCAGGAACGATGGTGGAGCTGAGTTGAAGAGCGTGGAGGATGGAGACGTAGCATTGCTCCACGTTCCGGGTGGAACCGGAGAAGAAGGAGAGAGACTCAAATTTGATAAAGAGGAGGACAGGGAATCTATGGGCTGGAACGACTGAGAGGAATCAGTGCAGAAAGCGGTGACATCAGCAGTAAATGCGAGGGAGTCTGGGGTGAAGGCCTGGGCCTCTGGGTTGAATGTTTGAGCTTCAGGGTTGAAGGTGCGGTTGGCTGCCTGGACCTCCTTGTCTGTGGTGTCATTTCCTTCCTCCTCCTTGCGGTCTGTGTATAGCACCTTGACTGGGCCTTTCTCTCCAATTTTGTAGCTGACCTCGGAGGGATCGATCCACAGAGTCAGATCTTCAGGCAGATAGCTCTTCACTTCCAAGATGTCAAGGCCAGCCTTAATGGCGGCAGTGACCAGGACTGGGTCAATCTCATCGCCATTGCCTTTCACACAGCGAAAACCCGAACCTTTAGAGGGCTTATCTGGATACCAGTGGCCCTGGAATTTTTCTTTCAGGCCAAGCTCCAGCTCCTCGCCAAAAAGATCAACTCGTCTCCGAGGGAGTTTGTTGTACAGGTACGAAATGACAAAATTTAACGCCACTGATATTTCTACATGCATGGTTATGCAAAAAGACGACTACCAAGTACTGTTAAACAAATTTCAGCAAATTCTGTTGAACCAGATAGCTCTTAATTTGCACCTCTAGATGTGATTGTTCTTCAACTTGTAGAGTTGCAAGAACTGGAGCAAATGACTAAATGGCTCAGCAACAAAATGTCTTCTGACAGTCTTAGCTTTCAGGTCAGCAGCTCTCCCACCCCAGGTGGTGACCCAAATCCTCTCAACTAGGCAGGGTATGAGGCGGGTCTGACGTCAAGAAAAAGTCAGACGATCAATATTTCTCACTTTGATGTCAGGTGAGGCTAGAAATGATTTAATAAAGAGTATAGCTATGACGACAACAGGTCTTGATTTGCTGCTTCTTTGCGTCCTCCTTCAACTTGCTTTTATAAGTTCTTTCTCGTCGTTGAAGAAGACAGCCCAGATTTAGAATTATCTCGTTATTTCATCTGAAAAGAGAAAAAGTAAGAAAAAAAAAAAGATAAATGATACAGAGATTTAAATGACAATACTTGATCAATATCAAAAAAACGAAAGAACAAAACAAAACATCTGGACGTTCGATCTACATTCCTGGGCTTCTTTCGTATGCTCCGGAGTAACTTCAGAATAAAACTTGATACTATACTTTGGTATCGCCTAGAACTGGTTACTAAAACACAGATCATCAGTCTTGCGTTTACCACCTTCATTACGGTGTCATTTGCTCTCCAATAACTACATTATGATTTAAGTCTCCACTAAATTTTCATTAATTTTCATAAAAACACTGCCGCGTCTGCAACGACTGGGAAAGACGTTATCTCATTCCCCGTCTTTGTATGACCCTTGCATGTCCTCTTAACGCCTAGTCTGTGATTACATGGATCTGATGTAACAGGTCAAGATGCCCACCATACCGGCTGTTCATCACGAAGCATTCACTTCACGAAGACACAGAGAAGGGCACAGAGAAAATATTGATAAAATCTCCTCTCTTCCTCTGCAATCCCTCTAATGACCCCAACAAAGGTTAGCCAAAATCTATGAACATCTTTAGAAATAAATGCCTTTTTCTCCAGCACAACCAGAAAACAGTTTTCTGTGCTCTTGTCTGTGCTAGATTGTACAGCCCTGGGCACATCTGTTTTGACAATGCCACCAGACCAAGCAAAATAATTATGTGCCGTTCATTACAGATTCTTTTTTTCATTTATTATTTTTTTTCTTGTTGTTTCTTCACTCTTCCGCGATTGTCCTTCATCTCCGTTCTTCCATCTTTATGTCGGTCATCTAGCATTTTAAGAGGAATAAATACGGTCTGGGCTGCCGCTTATCGGGAAATCGCAATAAAAGCTGCGCAGTAGTTCATTACATTGTTTATCATCTGCCTTTCCCAATTTATTTTGTTTCATCAAAGGCCGATAGTCCTTTCCCATCTTTCTCACCGTGACTTTATTAGTTTATGCATTCAGCCAGAAAGGTCACCTGTGACCGCCAATCACTGCATGCACTGCAACAGATTTGTCAAATACTAGATTGCCCTATCCTTCTTACGTCATTTAACTGTCTATATCAAACGTTTTTTTGCTGACACACAGGAACGCTCTATCTTGTAACTGTTAACTACAAGTGAAAAAACTAGATTCCTTCAGATATCCTACTTTTAAACATGTCAAAACTAGTGGGTTTATGCACTGATCGTGGAGAATACTTTTGGCCACCGAATACTTTTGTTAAGAGTTCTGGTTAAAAAAAAAAAGGAAGGTTCATTATTTTATGAATGAAAGAAATAAAATGATTGTCATGTCTTTTTCGTTTTTTGCCCCCCTTATAAACCATTTTTTTTCCAACACATCGCTTTGCTCAGTCTAAGGATCATTAAAGAACTGAAACAGAAAATGTCATTCCCGTTTGAGTCTTCAATTTCATTTTTTTCTTTTCCATACAGTACTAAAAAAGCAACCTTAAAAAAAAAAAAAAAACAGTCAGGCAGACCAATCCTAACCTTATTCTATCCTGACCAGACATCGTGCAAGCAATTATATCATGTGACCCAAAACTGTCATGAGGCAAATAAATTGACCACAGGATTTTCGTGTGGAAGTTTAAAATATAGCATTGTGCGGGCCCTTTCATGTATGTGAGCTTTGAAAACGTTGACTGTTTCATTCGTCATACCAATGTTTTTTTTTCTGTTCTGTTTTTGGATTCGTGTACAAAACTAGAAAGTAAAACCCGAAGCCTTACAGACATTTTGTGCATGTTGAATCAGACAGCCCCCGCCCTCCTCCCTTTCCCTTCTCTCGTCACTCTCTGGCTTGAAGCGAAGACATTATTGTGATCTTCCGGACAACATTCGCTTGGGTGTGAACGCATCTTATGCAGTCTGAATCCGCAAAGCTTCTGGTTTCTTCATTAAAACTACCAAAACAGATTAAGATAAGGTAAGATAAGAAAAGACGAGGTAAATCTTATTTATCACAACTAGCTGGGTAACCCACGGCCCCCGAGGGAGGTTTTTTTAAAAATATGATATAGTCCTGCGACTTAAATTTTTTGGCCAGCATGCGCACCTCGATGCTGATATTTTGGTTCATTAAACTGAATAT
>JBCAUA010000012.1:3433533-3446461 GCA_038406235.1 Peronia verruculata | reverse complement strand
ATAGATAGATAGATAGATAGATAGATAGATAGATAGATAGATAGATAGATAGACAGATAGATAGACAGATAGATAGAAGGACGTTCGAAAGGTAATGAGAGCATGAGTTCAGCAAAGTGCAGAATGAGGTTCCAACCATTAAGTCAGTAGTGACAGAACAGAAACCTTTAAAAAGAATGCTTTACTACCAGAAACTGTTCACAAAGAAAGCTAAGTGTAAAATGACCTTATAATCTGTCAGAGCAATAACCTTGTGGTTTCAATGTTGTTGTTATTTGCTTTGAGGAAGTTCTCCCGTTGCATTGCTTTAACCCTTTCCATGCGAAGCGTTAGTGTATTAAAGGCCGGGGTTGGGTTGTTTTGTGTTTGGGTTGAGCGATACATCAGCACGATTACGGCTATATGTGTCAAACACGGTAAGATACGTTTACACGTTGACCTTCTACAGATTGTTATCAAGCGAAGTAATTAACAATTCTGGCCGTTAACAGATTCATTTAGAATATCCTAACTGACGCATGAGGTCATTTGATGTCTTAATGCGGAGACTTAAGTGCATCTGTCTCTTATCCCTGTTCCATCTTCGCTGGCCATGCCTCAACTTAAAATTCGACCATATTGACCATGTCTGTGACAAGTTTTCTTTCTCCTTTTTGTTTTTTGAGCAGCGAGTAAATCAACTACAGGCTTATTAGGCCCGTCGTAGCTTCACCAGAGCCCCGTTAGCCAGACGTTTCAGGGGGACCCGGGATGGTCTTCATGGCTATCGTAGCGGTCATGTGAGTTAAACCCCCGCCATACATCTTTCAAACCCAGCAATCCCCCACTTTGTCCGTTTCCACCTTCCACGACGATTGACGAGGGGTTGGACTTTGGGAGGCCACCGTTGAAATACCAACGTGTACCAACGTACAGCAAAAAGAATATCAGGGTACAGAGCTACAAGGCAAGAGGAAGACAGAGGAAGACATGGATCGAGGGTGTGAAAGAAACCTCGAAGACCCACAGCATCCCACCCAGTCAGTCCCTCCGGCTCGCCAGGGACCGAAAGCTCGTTCTCCCCTCGCCGTCCTAGACGCTACAAGAGGACGGATAAAGGAAAGAAGAAAAGAAAAGAAAGTCTGCTACAAAGAAATCACTTGTTAGAGCAATAGTTCATATTCGACTAAGCAAAACCCTGGAAATCCCAGCCGGAGTGTTTGTACCTCTATGCTAAATATAGAACACTCACTGATATTTGTTATCACTCTACCACGAGATCTGAGAACTCACCGGTTCCGTGCATTTCTATATTGTCAATGGTAGTGAACAGTTTGTACCCTCCTGCTAAAATTAGACGGGGATTTCCAGTCGTTTGCTTGGTCGGAACACATCATTCTGTTATTCTGACCAGTGGTATAGGCAGAGCCAAGTGTAGATCGAGCATCAATGCGGGAACAGAGTGCAATTTTGGAGTTTGGACTAAAGCGAAAGAGCAATGAAGGGCTGTGTTAGTTAAGACAGATTTAAGTATCACTCAAACCCTTTCCTCGGTCTCAGATATATCATGTTCGTGGTACACCATGGGTTTAACACATCTGTGTGCTGTCCTTATGAGGAGGAAGTGCAGACAATAATAGAAGATATAGCTATTCTGTGGGAAACAACGAAAGTTTAGGATAAACTTATTTTAAGCACCATCTTGAGTCCGTCTGTTGATAAAGTGCCGAAAATTAAAACATTTGATACGGAATTTGTTCAGCGTATTGGTGAACTACTTTTTCCATGCTATTTTTATTTCATTTTATTTATGCTCATATGATTTAATTTATGTTTTATTTCATTGTATTTTATGTTACCTTGTGTTATGTTATTTACGTATTTGATGTTTTCAGTAAATTGTCTTGAATGACTTATCACCTGAAAAAAACCCCATAGTTTTCAGAGGCATCTTTAAATGAAAACAAACAAACAAACAAACAAAGAAAAAAAGTCCTGGACATCAGTGATAAGGCTGATAATTTATAGAACAGGGCCTCAGCTGGTTTAGAAGTTTTGTCATCTTTCTATATTATATACGTTTCTAGACCAGAGACAGATGAGCGAGGACGTTCTGAAAAAGGCTTGTCAAGTGCTCCGAGTTCAACGTTTTTCCTACTGGGATCTGTTTCCTCACCCTGAACGATTAGCCAGACTTGTACTGAGCATTTGACATAGACATGAATAGATTTGAACTGGTTGTATTTAACGTGGCTGTCTGACAAAGCGCAAGAAGGTCAGATGACTTAATTTAATTTATCAGTGTGACCAGTGTAGTCGAGTTGGCCCTCCCTTGTTCGTGCTGCTCATTAGTTTGTCCCAGCTGTCGTGACCTATTATAGCGATAGCCAAAACAAGAAAAAGAGCGTTTGGTTTGTGCAGAAATTGCTCTTGGTGAATTACTTAACTCTAATAAGCTTATTGTTTTAAATCTGAAGATCAGTCATTAGTTCTCTTGCTGTCAACAGCAACAAAAACAACAACAAAAACAACAGCAAACAACAACGACAACAGCAACAACAACAACAACAACAAAAACAACGGGAGCGACACAAAGTGCAGGTCAGGTTTGAACAACAAGAAGGGGAAAAAATCTGAAAAAAAAGGGCCTTCATTTAATATAAGTACCTGTCATAAGCTCTATTAACGTAAGTTCGATTGGGTATAAACTTTCGCTTAAACCTTTATGCTTAATCAGTTCTGACCTAAAGACTGTAGAGAAAACAGGGCAAAGGGGAACCTGGGTGACCGCTAAGCCTTTTACTGTCAGAAACTCTGACACGCCTTAGTGCTGCTAATTTCAACGACTTAATAGCTGTGAGTTGATCAAGGTTGTAAAGTTGCTGCGATAGAAGTTTTGCTTTTGGAATAAAAAAAAAATAAAAAAATAAAAAATGTGTTGAACAATCACCAAATATCCTTCCCAACCTGATGGCCTCACTATGATTATAGTGCTGGCACCGAACAGGAGATTCGTTTGGACTACCCTCACCTGTTGGAAAACATGCGGCAGCCCCGTGAGTAGATTTGTTCCGACCTAGCGAATGGCTGGAAATCCCCGTCTAATTTTAGAAGAGGGGTACAAACAATCAAAATTGTTCACTGTAATTGACATAGAAATAAATGCACGAGACTGTGACAATTCCCAGGCCCACCTCTTTCTTGTTCTATCTCCATTTTGGGCGATTTGGAGAAATATTTTTGAAAAAGGGATAATAAATCTACCATATATTGTAGTCATATCGTCAGTCACTTGCCCAAACAGTAGATTTTGAAATCATTTTGTCCCATCTCCTATGTACAAAAACAGTAACTATTGCTAAATACAACTCATCAGTTTTCTCAAAATGTGAAAAAATGGAGATAGGGCCACAGAGATCTGAAGTCGCGAATTGCTCTCGGATCTCATGGTGGAGCGGTAACACATATAAGTGATTATTGTACTTATAGCAGGGGGTACAAACACTCCAGGTCTATGGTTAGTCGAATATGAATTGTTAGATATGAGTGACCTCCTCGAAATCTGATCGATTCTAAAGCTGGCTTATACATTCATTACCCTCTGATCAATGATCAATAGCTTATATCTATTTATTATGATTCCAATATTGTTCGAGGAATATAACATCACCAGTAGCTAACAAATACTGAAAGGATTTGATCACCATTCACTTTCAAAAAATAAAATAAATAAATAAACAAATAAATAAATAAAGTGAAATAAAAAATTCGTCCGCTCAAAATTCTGTTCTCTCGATTTACCAAAAAATCGTCGAGATAATCTCCATCAGAAGCTTGAAAAACGTATATAGAAAGTAACGTAATCTAGATTTATATACACCAAATCCCCCAGCACAGTTCACAGCGCCATGTTTGTTGCATGACGAAGAATAGTTTCAAACACTGAGGAGACGCTGGGTGTTTGAAGACGAGAAAATGATATTAGGACATAATCTGTTCATTGGTAGAACACAAGATTTCTTGGAAAACCCAACACGTCAGGCATTTTCCCCCGTCATTAAATCATTAAAACTGTTCAGTACTGTTATTGTGTGGAGAGTATCTAGATTCATTGGACTATTAGTTTGTCACACATTGCCAAAAGATTACGTCATGAATTTGCTACCCCACACCGTAACACTGACAGGATCAAGCCAAGAAGTGAGACAAACATAAGGCCGAGGCAAGATCAAGGTCATGTGTCGAAGGGATTTCCCGGGATATTGGTGAACTGCATTAGACTACAATAGTTCAACCACCGCAAATGATCTCATAATAAGGTTATGATCAATTAGCTCTGGCTAATGAAAGCAGTCTTATCTAACTTTGGGAGCTGCTGTGGGTAAATTTATTTTTGCAAATACTTTTGTTCTCCCAGTGATTCTACAGCTCTCTCCTGTCCTCCAGCTTGGTAGGTCATGTGACCAAACGTGCAGCCTGTCATTCCGTTACGCACCTGCAGGGGATAAGCTGAATATTTGCATGCTAGCTCTTATGCATCTCCCCTTCACAAAAACCCAGTGTTGTCATTTGAAGTCTTGCACATTTTTGTATAATTTGTATGTAAATTGTATTAATGAATAATAATTAATGATGCGAATTGAGTTTGTCACTTACACAATGCTATTCTAATCAACCAATGGAAATTAGATCTAGCCTTTCGCCGTGATTACCGCGAGATCCAAAATGGCTGCCCCCATGATGTAGTGCTGCTTGCACACGAGGAAAGATGTAGATCTATATCTAAATGGTAATATAATTCAATTTTCTGTGAAAAGTTGGATGAAATTTCAAGAATTATTAGGTTTATGGTCATCTTTAGACACTACAGAAGTTTTCTTAGCAAGAGCTTTCATTAAGAAGCAAGCACTGTCTAGATTTAGATCTAGACTTAGAGATCAGTGTTAGATCTAACGAAACTGTTACTGACTCAACTGTTAGTGTTGTCCCTCAGTCAAGTGCCCAGTTGGGTTTTATCACAGAGAATGTTATTTGGACATCACGTATGTAGGTAGAATAAAGGGTTAACAGAACAAGAGAAAATCATAAGAGGAGTTGGAGCTTGCTGACAGAATGGATAACGGGTCCGTCACTGGAATTAATGACAACTGTCTCTGCGACAAATCACCACCTAGGAAGCGATTTCCTCGCTCCGAGACCCAGTCACAAATACCTTTGTCAGCTCAAATTCCTGCAGGATAATGCTCCAGTGTTCTTCAGGAAGTATGCATCATATGGAGAAAAGAGAAATATATTATAGAGAGGCATTCCCGAAAAGGCCGAAAAGAAAAGTTAAGCCTTCATGAAACTGGTCAGTCGAAACTAGTAGATGCAGCAAAGGCATGGGGACATGAAGCATTATTAATACAGCTTGAGGATAAGGATCTTGTTGCCATTGAACTCCGGTATCACCCGTCCTGCCACAAAAGGTACACAAGAATCCTGGATGCAAACCGAGGCAGCAGAGACAAGGAATGCCATGGATACCGATAATGTTTTTGAATCATCATTTCGAGCCTTTGGTAAGAAAACATTGGAGGAAAGAATAGTTACTGGAGATGAGGTTCTGAGAGTGAAGTCATTGACAGACATATTAATTTAAACTGTAAAGCGGGTTGAAGGATTTGATGCTGTAGAATATCGAAGTTATAGTTTGGAGAAGATAGATAAAGAAAGCCTATCCTCAGATCAGAAACCGAGCCGTAGAAATGAATCAGAACTTGTCTTCTGTGACAGTTGAGAATATCGGCACCTCCAGAATTTGGTTCCAGACAGGGCCGGACTGGCTCGAAAAATCGACCCGGGAGTTTGCCAATTTAACCGGTCCACCTGGGATATAGAAGTCCCTACCGGCCCAAAGACCCATCGGCCCACTGACGCATCGGCCCATCGGGAAACTCCCAAACTCCCGAGTAGCCAGTCCGTCTCTGGTTCCAGATGATAGTGAATGTGAGAAAAATAGTAGTTCAGATGAGAGTGAATGTGAGACAACAAATAGGAATTATAGGTCTACTCTTTATGAGCAGAGATATTATTATGTATCATGCTGCTAACATTTTAAAGAACACAGTTTCATGCTCTACATTTCCAAATAAGTGGCCGCTGACTGCTTGTGATTTAAGTCTAGAGAATGCAAAACTGGTGGTTCCTGTGCCACTTTACAATTTCCTGGCATGGATGGCAGGCCTCTCTGAAGATTTCACAGAAGAAAGAGTCAGTTTATCACCTCAGCATGAAAGGAAAATTCTGTTCATTGCACAAGACATAATTTATCTTCATAGCAATGGCAAAAAGCAGACTCCAAAACTCTGGGCACTAGGAATGACTGTCCTACATTTGTCAAATTCCTCCAAGTTAATTGGAATTCTAAATGGCCTTGGTCATTGTGCTTCACACTCAAGTGTATTGGAACATAACACAGCTCTTGCCATCCTTCAAATGAACAGGGATAAAATAACCCCTCCTGAAATGAAAGGTGGATTGTTTTCAACCCTGGTATGGGACAACAATGACTTTGGTGAGGAAACTCTCTCTGGTAGTGGGATCACTCATAACACAATGGAATAATAATACAAAGATTTTCTCCAAATTGCAACAGGGACCCTTCTGACAAAACGTTTTTGCCAAGAAGTAAACACAGAACAATTTCTCCACCACCCTCAGAAATCCCTGCTCATGTAAACAAGAACAAACAAGGCCCAGTGACAATGAAGGAAGTGGAGGTTACACGTGAAGTAAGTTCCAAGCTGTTAAAGCAACCTAATTTTACCGACTTGGCATTTTATTTATCAAAACTTCCTGAGATCACAGAAAGTCAACTGCCAGGGTGGACAGGATTTAAGACTCTACTTGCCAAAGATGATATTCAAGTTCATGCAAACATTGGCTACCTTCCTATCATTGATGCCTCTCCGACACAAATGAGTACCGTGTACTGCATCCTGCAGAGGAGTGTTGAGATTGCAAATGAACTGCAGCTGCAACGTACATGTATTATGCTTGTCATGGATCAAGCCATCTATGCAAAAGCTCAACAAATTGGCTGGCAGAACAATGAATTTCTGAAAAGACTTGTCATACACTAAGGAGATTTCCACACAACAATGGCTTTTCTTGGGGTTTTAGGCAAGAGATTTCAAGAGTCTGGTTTTGAAGATGTATTAATTGAATCAGGTCTTGTGGCAGCAGGCTCTTTGAGTGGAGTGACAAGTGGACATCACTATAACAGAAGTGTTTGTGCTCACAAGATCATGTGTGAAGCTCTTCAGAGATTAAGATGGCAAGCCTTTCTAGAAACCTTAACAGATAATAGAAAAACTACAATTTTAGATCTTTGTCAAAAGCTGCACAGAACATTCCCAACATCTGAGTTTGATGATCTTGTCAGAGATCTTGAGTTTCAAAAGATGAATGATGAATATCATCAGTACTTTCATGACGCTTCAAAGATACATCCAACATTTGCTTACTGGTCATCCTACATAGAAATGATTGAAAAACTCCTGTTGTTCATCCGTGCTACAAGAGAAGGGAACTGGAACCTGCATTTGTCTTCAATAAGGATGATACTTCCTGGGTTATTTGCATATGACCGTGTGAACTACTCTCACTATCTTCCAGTAAACTGGTTTGAAATGAAGAGTCATCAAAAGACATGTAAAGAAATCCACCAGCATTTCATGAATGAAGAGTTTGTCATACAGCGTCCTAATAGTGGACCATTAAATTTCTCAAACTGCATGTGATCAAATCGTTGAGCAAACTTGCAACAGAGATTTGAAAACAAAAGGTGGGCTAACTGGCATGACACAAAACAAAGGGGTAGTACACCAATGGATACTTTCTTGTCCTGAAAGAGCAGCCATAAGCCAAACTGTGAAGAAGTGGCTGGCAAAACAGAAGAAGCAAGATGTAAAAAGGAACTGGATTATACCCGCATTGAAATGATGAGAGACAGGTGAGATAAGTATGTTCAACCATAGAAGCCATGTACAATCCTTTCAGTGCTGATAAAATAGATGACAGCCTATTCAATATTAGCAGTGGCTATGTTGCACCAGAATCTGTCTACTCAGACACAAAAAATGCTTTTGATAAAGGGGAAACTGCCTTTCTTCAGTTAGCAAGAGAACGCCTCCAGTCAGATTCAAAGAATGTCCTACAGCAGCCCATAAAACTCCAGAAACTCAAAACCTTTTCGTTCATAGGAAAAATCACCATGATAGAAACAAAAAGTGAAATTGTCACCCTGAAAAGAAACCGAAATCTCCTTATGCGTCTGCTAATGATTGTAAAAGTTAGAAATGTAGATGTCTCTTGCCAATTATGATGGAACTATGTGTAAAGCCAGCAAGGCAGCACTTAGTCATTTCTTAGAACACCATTCACAACAGCTTGCTACACCGCTCATTGATACCACAATTGTGACAGTGATAGATGGTATGGCCATGTTACAAATGAGGAACATTCCTTGCACATTTGGTGAACTTGCAATAGAAGTCCTGAGGGAGATATGTTGCATATGGTTGGAAAAATGCATCAAGGCCTTTGTCACTAATGTCACTGACAACTACACCCATGAAAGCATCATAGGGCGGGAAATGATGAAGAGGTCTCAGAAGGGTGTACAGGTTATCAAGATCACAGGCCCTGAACAAAAAACACTGAAGCAGTTTCATAGATTTTTGTCTTCAGGCAAAAATAAAGAGTCACTTGTTCAATTCCTTTTTGAACAGTGGTGTCTAGTTCTGTCTCAACTTCTTGAAAACAGGACTCTATTCGTAGCACATGGTGCTTCCTGTCACTCATTGAGCACTGCATGTGATGTTGTTACAGTCCAAGAAATCCCTGAACTGGAATGCGATCATGAAGAAGCAGATACACTGTACCAGAATGTTGTTCCATGCCTCTCATGCTGCTAACACTTCTAATCAGATCATCATCCACACACCGGACACTGATGTTTTGATATCGATATGTCATCAGCGGGGCATAGTATCAAAGATTTTTGTGAATCCTGGTAATTGCATCATTTCGGTCTCAGATATTGTCAGTCAAAAAGATGAAGCTACTTGTCGTGCTCTCCTCAGCCCACGTTTTCACAGGATGTGACAGTGTGAGTGCTTTCCGCAACAAAGGTAAAATAGAAGGAGTCCAGTCTTCTCTCCAGTCACAGTGATGCTTTTCAAAAGCTGGGATCATCCTGGAATTGTGAGGACTCAGCTGTACATGCCTTGGAGAAGTTCACTTGCCAGTTTTATGGACATAACTCTTGTGAGTCTGTAGATCAAGCTCGGTACAACTGGTTTCGTCCTGGGATCAAATCTGATGTTTCCTTGCCACCAAACAGAGACTCACTGCTACTGCATATTAAAGTGCAAACTATCAAGCTTATATTTACAGAAGTGGATAGATGCCCCCTCTCCAACCCAGCATGGTTGGTCATTAGAAAACATTTAACTTTTGCCCACTGCCAGTGTCAGAAAAATGTAACAGCAAGTGCTCCTGGAGGAATGCTGATGTCCCCTGCACAGATTTGTGTCATTGTTTGGATTGTCTTAACAATGACAGTCTTCTCAGTAGCAAAGAACTTGACCCAAATTAGATTTAGTATGTAACTTTACAATGTGTTAAGAAATAAGTAAACAGACATAAGTGTGGACATTCTCCTTGGATAATGAAAGATACAAACCATGTACTAGTATAATGTACAAACTATACAAGTGTGTGGATTTGCAAGTCACCCTGGAGCTACTTGGTGGAATGGATTATATATATGATTTGAAGGTAAAGGAAGGTTTACTTCATTGCATGATTTAAGTTTTGTTGTTTGTTCTGTTACATTTTGTTTTTATTTATCATTTATGCTAACACTGAGTTAACTTAAATACCATTTAAGGCAAAGTTAAAAGTGTATGCTTGCATGCAAAGGGTGTCATTTGTAATCATAGCCCTCTGACCTTGGCCGACCTCAAATAATTAATTAATGTGCAAATTTATTGATGACAACATTCGATTTTTAGTTAGACATTCAAATCATACCTAGCTTTTCCCCAGGGGGTGCGTTACGAAATTACTTTCGAGACTAGCTAGGATTTTGTTCCCATGGCCCATTAGTGACACACTAATGCTAGATTGTTAAATGTTTGTTATTTGGAAATGAAATTCAGTGTGTGTGTATCCATCCTATAACACTTCATGGATTGATACAAGTGGCAACACTTTGTTTTTGAATGAATGTGAAATTTAAAGGGGGAAAATCAACACTGGGTCATGATTTAAGAGAGCCAGGAAAAATACATCATATACAAAACAGGATCAAGTAAAAAGATCAGACGTAAACTCAACACCAACGCAGAGCAGAATTTTTTTCTTTTTTATTGAAATATTTTTCTTTTTTTTTTTTCTTGATCATGACATCTTACATGAACAGGTTTTAATTATTCTGCTTTTGATTTTGTGTTTTTTTTTTTTTTCTGAACATTTTTTTTCATTTTTTAAAATATTTATTTATGTCTTCATGAATATTTCATTAAAATTTTTTCCACTTCAAGATGCAGCAATGTACAATGTGGACACTTGACAACATTAAAAAATCAGCTTTATTTACATATATATGACAAATGCAACATGATTATAGTTACAGGGTTATACAGTACATCTTTTGGATAACAAAAGTAATACTTTGAATGACACTTGATTTCTAAGACCCATATCAAGATGACCCAAATTATAGCATTAAGTTACATACTGATGCATTGTCTCTGAGTCTAAAACAATATACAGCATGATCTGCCAAGAACAAACATGATGTTGTCACATAAATCATCTTTTATACTCTAGTTCTTATGTCCTGTGCTGGACTTATGGAACGGAAATGCACATCTCTCGCTCTGCATGACAGATACATAAGATTTCAAAATACCAAGTTGTTTTTACTGACTTGAGATATCAACAAATTGAGACTATCATTCTACGATCAAGTTGTTTATTTTTCTATTCAATTTCAATACCAGTTAAAATCACCACTACACAAGTAGGCCACATTTCAGTGGTACCATATACACTTCCCTATCTATGGCTGCTTCAGTGGTCTATGACTTAGTGCAATCTTGCACCAAACTTATAATTTGTTATTAACAGTCACCATTTTGTTTTCCTTATTGTTTCAAAATCCTCTGCCACATGAATATTAAAAAGAGTGTAAACCTTTTCGGAGCTTAACAGTTTTTGTCCATTGCACTTAAACTAAAAAAACACTAAGCCATTTTGATCATCAGCCAATAAGTTCCTTTGCCAATTATAGGAGGTACATGTACAAAATAAGCATGATAAGAGGAAAAAAGAAACCAACAAAAAAACTGCTAATTCTCTTGTAATTTAAAATGTGAAGAATGGAAAATTCTGAAAAATTTGCCATGGAACAAGCACACTATTTACTAAATATTGATAATTTCCAATACACATGTTGTATGTACTTTTTGCCTTCATTTCGAAAAAGAAATGTTTTTTTTTTTTTCTTTCTTCACAATGCTTTTTCTTTTTGGATTTGGCACTAGGGAAAAAGCAGACTGAAAAAAATGGCTCATTAAACTGATTTGGACCAATGTAGAATAACTTACAAAAAATTTCTACATTACCCTTACAACTTGTCAAATCTAAAGCATGATCTTCCCATGTATAAACTATTACATGTGTAGGCCTATGTGTACACTACCAAACAGACTCGTGGGGTTTATTCAATTATGACACAGAAGATATATACACAATGCATTTTGTTTTCCAGTCTTGAAACAGGTCCATTCAATACACAGGAAATCAGCACAGTAGCTCACTCAAAATTGTGCAATGTATCACAAAAAGCTGAGTTGGTTAACAATCAGGCAGGAATAACAGACTCAGTTGAAAGAAACAAATAATGTCCAGCATTTCCATGAAATAAGTCTGATGTCAAGTTTTTCATGGACAAAGTCATTGAAGTCAACAGAAAGTGCTTGGAAAAATAAGTGAATCTCATCTTGGAGAAAACATTACATGCATTTGATTACAAATCTTCCTTGCCAAGATATATGTGTTCTTCCATGACCCCATGATGAGTAAAATCTTGATTTTCTCAATGAAGACATTTCTGACATTTCAATTCATTTACCTGTCAAGCATTATATGTACAAAAGACTTCAAATTTTTAAGAAAAGATAATTTTGCAGTGGGGAAAGTTAAATATTTAACAGAGTAACAGGCCCACTGATAAAGAATGAGTCTTAAGCTCCTTCCATCCAACACATCTATTCACTGACTTGAGTCTACATCCTAAAGGGCTCTGGCACAGTAGAGTCTAATTTCCACAAAATGATGCGCAACTTTTTGTTGACGCAACTTTTTGCTGATCACAAATTTCACCCCACAATAACACAGCTGGTGGCGACACAGTAGGGGCCACTCCCAATCCACGCAACATTCCGTTGCTCGCAGCAAAAAGTTGTGTGGACTGAATCTTAGTGCTGCGCTAAAATTCAAACACGTTGCGCGCCCCACTTTCTATAAGCTGTTCAGTCCCTCACCACGCACTTGAAAATGGACCCAGAGGTACTTATCGCTGAAGTACAGAAAAGGCCAGGTCTTTACGACAAAACAAATGCAAATTACAGCAACAGAAACTACAGCAACGCAGAATGGAAGAAAGTAGGCGAAGAAATTGGATATAGTGGTAAGTATTTTTATTTCTTATTATGCCCCCCCTGTCTGTCTGTCTGTCTGTCTATTTTTCTGTCTCCAGATTTGTTAAGACCCGTTCAATTAATTTGTTGAAATTAGATAGAGGCAGGTGTTTGTAGTTCTTGCATGACTTCACTGAGTAGGCCTACTGAAGCACATATTATTCTGCCACGGCACTTGACCCTCTTGGGAATTG
>JBCAUA010000012.1:3412882-3433433 GCA_038406235.1 Peronia verruculata | reverse complement strand
ACTCTGGCGATATCGTCATTGAGACGTAGCGGGACCCGTCGTCGCCACAGTGGCGATAAAGACATTGAGTGAGTTAATACTGGCTGTCAAACTGAGGATCAGTCAGTTTGAATTGTAATGATTGTTGATGTTCTACTGAGGGCAGAAAATATTTTGATTGCAAGTGATGCATTTTTGATTTCAGTAAAAGTAAGTTTAGAGAGGGTGCTAGACCTATGTGCTAAATATAATTATTGAAGACAATGAGAATCAGTGCTGATTTGTCACTGTAAATGGACAGCCTAAAGCTGGGATCCAAGGAAGAGACTATAAGAAAGACTAGATAATTATAACAATAATATGAAGCATTCATTCATTTTGTGTGGTTATGATACTCAAACAAATGCTTAGGAACTTCTGTGATCATTGACTATGATATATCATAGTTTCAGAATTGGCTGGCCCAATTGTAGCTCTTGAAAAAATCATGAACGAGAATGTTATGTTGTTTTTAACTTATTAATTTGAACCTGAAGTGTCAACATTAAAGGGGCAGTGATTTGCTTTGCCAGGGAAAGTGTTATGCTGTGGCGAAGCCTGACACATTGACTCATGGCAGCAAAGTTTGATGTCATCACATTACCATATGTTCTATTATGTTTCATATCTTGAGCTGAGTGTGCTTTGCATTTACTGACATTGTTCATATTTGTTGTTTATATTGTTATTACCCTTGTTGTTGAAGATCATCAGCTGCCAAAAGCACAGTGTCTCCTCATGTCATTTTTATTGGCTTTTTTTGTCCCCCAAAAAAAGAAGATTTTTAGAATCTCAAATTGAGAGGTAAAAAATCCTTAAATATTTTTAGCAAGCAAACATCAATAACTTCAGTAGAAGTTCCAATTTCTTACTAAAATTGATGGTGATGATTTTATTTTTGGGATCAGTAAAGATGAACATGTTCACACTGGCTTTTATACTACATGTACATAGTATATGTAGAATTTGAAGTCCGTATAGTCATGTCTTATTAGTATTAAGCGAGTTAAAACTATTTTGACTTTTCAATCGATGTTTTGCAATCTTGGCAACATAACTAGAATCATTTTTCGTGGTCTTACAGGAGACAAACACGACAATCTGTGGTCTGGCATTGTGTTCATGTTTTTTTCACCACATTACATCCAGTAATTTCACCAGTGTCTATTGCTGTCAGTTTGAATACCAACTTTCCACATTCAGCCACATTAATGATATAGAAGGAATGGGTCATTTGTCTACCTCAAGTTATTATCCTGTATTTTTCATATATGGTAATCTAAGGCGAAATTTCTGTTTGGAGCCACAGTTTGTTGAGTTTGATATGTGACATCACAATCTATTTAGCTCACCATTACCATTCTCACCACCTATCTGGTGAGAACAAGTACATAAGACATCAACACCATGAGTCTTGCTAGTCCTTAGACTTATCATATCCTTGTTAGACAAAGGTGCTGAATTTGTGACTTCTAGTTTGTCAGAATGGCAGGTTTTCACCTTGCCAATCTACAACTCTGCACCAGGAACTGTTCAGTCTTTGCTTCAGTGTAGTTGAATGGTTTGCACATAGACTTTTTTCCCTTTTGTCTATCATTTTGAAGGTGTAGGTGGGAATAAAACACATTTATAATATAGCAGTTGTCATCAAATGTTTATGTTATACTACAATATATCTTGCCAACTCCTAAATCTCTCATAAATTTATGGCAGTCTTAACAGAGATATGTTACCCCATTATCAGGCTAAGCTTTTGGGTATTTAGAAGTCCTTTTAGCCCCAGAGTAAAGGCAACAGTTTTTCAACAAGGACATGGATAGCTCCTGGCTCTTTTGTTTTTCATCAAAAGCAGAAAGTACACATCGATGCAAAATAATGCAAAAATATCCTTAAATTGTATGGGGAAGATGGCAAAAAAATATGCGTAAAAGAATACGGCCTATAGTCTTAACAATGAGAATGGAATTTCTTAGTGATGAGCAAGTATTGTAGCATAAAAAGAATTGTCTGCAACAATGTATTTGACTAACTCCGTAAGCCGTTGCTGATTGCTATGATTTGTTACATATCTCAAATTCAGTTGGTTGGCATGGGATTGAAGGAGGAAATTTACTGTATAATATGAGATTAATTTTTTTTCTTTATTTTCTCCACCTGTTACTAGACCATGGCTTGTTTCTCTGTTTAGAATTGCAATTTTGACGAGTTCACGCTAAAGCATGCTCACATTTTGCTACTCATATGTTTAGCAGTTGATGACACTTGATATTTGCCTTGCTTGTGATAATTTTTCTAACTTTTATTTATTAGTTTGTTAGGAATGTAGAAATGCATATACACTGCGGATGTCTTATCTTTGTTGTGATGGTTTTAGTGATAGGCACATGTAGATTTCTTGAAAGGGACAAATTTTCATTCAGTGACTGCTATATGATAGTGAATCTGATCACAATAATCCGGAGTACATTACTCAGTTCGACATTGTAATCAAGTTATTGAACACTTGATTCTATTATTATAATAAGTTATCCAAGAGACTGATTTATATCAAATTAAAAAATGTGGAGTTTCATTGCAGCAAATAGACTATTTGTTCCTTCCATTAAAATCAGTGATTTAATTCAAAAGTCTGATGAAATTGTAATGGATGTACATATATTTTACTACATGGACTATTAGATCTGGAACTTTAACTTTAGATCTGTGTGATTCAGAATCATTAGAATATACCAGTGAAGTTTGGTTTGGATGTAAAGTTGAAACTGAAATATTTCTTTTAAAGAAAACAACAATATCAAAAATTCAGAATAATCCAGATGAACTGCTTATGTACACATATGTTTTGGAGGAATTTGATAATTCTCATGGCTGTGTTGTAGATTGGTAGATGACAAACTTAATTCATTTGCATGTCATCTGAAAAAACTCAGGCCTAAATGAACATATCATGACTGGAAAATGAGATGTGAGAGAAGACTGGAATTCAAACAAAATGTTGAAAATTACTTAGAAATGGGATCTGAATTTTCAAAAAAAGTGGTTATAATATTCTTAAAATGTGACTAATACACCTTTGAAATGCTTTTTAGTGAGCAATGTTTCAGTTTGATATAGTGAGCAGCATTTCAGATTGATACATTGTATCCATGACTAACTATTTAAAATTCATCTATCATTCTTGCCAGTTAGTTTAGCATTAAGTTTTGGAGTAGAGGTGCTGTGGATTATATAGCCCTTTGACATCAAGTTGTTGAGATTTTTGTGTGATATCAGTTTTAGTTGCTAATCATGAAAATGAAATGCTGGGTTAATCTGGTAATTCTTGTGTGCATGTAGTGACGTCATAGGCATGGAGAAAAGCCTGTTTTTTTTTTCCTGCTGAAGAAAGCATCCAGTAAATTTATCAACATGGACATCCTACACTGATGCATGTACTTGGATTGTTTATCATTTTTGGATCATAGCTAAGACATAGGATTAAGTTTGACTCAAGTGCTGAAGTATAAATTTTGCATCTGTTTTTGTTTGGCCTTCTTTTTCATCATGTATTTACAGTTAATTCCCCCAGTTAGCTGAGCATTCTATGTTCAGTTATTATATATATATATATATTACTGTCATGATGACATGTAACAATACTCCCTGTGGTAGCTATATATTATCTATTAATGTAACATGAATATTTCCATCCTTTCACACCTGTGATGGTAGCTGACCCACATACCTAGTTATATAAACAATATCTTAAATATGGAGGTCATTGGAAGAACCAGTTGAATATGGGATTAAACTGAAATCAAGACATTAAAGACATTTTTATTATTTCAACACAAATTGATTAAGTTTATTTCAAGCAATACAGAAAATACAAGATCGATGATTTAAAAAAAAAAAAAAAAAATTCAGTTGGTCCTCAAATCTGATTTTATTTATTTGGCTCTTCCATGGCCTCTTCTGTTGTGCTTATTTCATGATGGCTCTTTAGCATAGTCTCACTTTTTTGTCACCCAACCAGCAGAGAACCCTACACTTCCAAATGTACCGCTCCTCAGAAGTTTCATGTCTGTTGATTATCTGTGTTGTGTGTTCTTCTCACAGATAAGACTGTTATGAATTTAATCAGACTGTTTCAGCTTTTAGTGATTCAGCCAGACAAGAAAGGAAGGGAAAAAAAACAAAAAAAAATTCCCTGTCACATGCGCACACAAAAAAGTGGATGATTTTTTTTGGATGTCACTCAAAAATAAATCAGATTATTGTGGTGAAAATATTGCATGTCATGAGTCACTTTTGTCTACATTTTATTGTTGTCTACAAGTAACACGTGAGTATGTCTTAATTTTTTTCTTTTGGTAGGGGGAATTCACATTCTACCACAAATGTATTTGAAATAAACACCATAAAATTTTAAATTCTGTTGGTAGAAAAGTTTATTTCTTCCCAACTGTGAATACTGTATCTCCTAAAATATCAGTGATACCCATTAGGGAGACTTTTTACAACTGGTGATGCACAGTTATTTGATAGATAATAAGATGAGAGCTGCAGATCCTTGACCAATAAAAGAGGTTATTTAAGATTAGCCTTTCTCTGTCTGGCTGCATCTGTGCCCATGGTATACTGACAGGAGACTCACAACCAGGTTTTTAGTCCATTTTACTGATGTTTGTGCCTCATGGACCAAAAAGAATAATGTGATGTTTGGCCAACATCAGTGATAGTTTCACAATACAGAGGACATAATTTACAAGATATTTTACTGTGTAAATTTATCATGGTAAAAAAGTCAGCACAGAAGTGACCCTTCTTTTAATATATTTGTGAGCCAGGAGATGTACTGAAAAAAGACTGTGTATCAAAATGTTAACGGAGTAGCAGTCATCTTTGGTATCGGCAGGTAAATGGAATGAAGCCATTGCAAGTGTTGAATTGCAGCTGCCAGCATCTCCATCTGGCCAAAAGAAAAGTTTTATGTACTGAGTGTTATTATGAATATGTCAGAAGTTGATGTTTTCATACCTAAAAGCAATATTTCAGAAGCTGTCCATATTCTTGGAAATTCTTTTTCTTTTTCTCGCTGGTACTGGAGGCAAGAAACAGCCACACGTATTTCGATCATAGTGCAAGTAATATAATACGAATGAAAACTTGCTGTTAAATTATAGTTCTATAGTTTTTAGCTGTATGAAGGAAAGTGAAAATAATCTTTGTTTATCGAAGCCTTCTTTTGAATTTGTGTATAGTAGATGACGTGAGGAGGAAAAGAAAATCCTGATCTGTGAGTGTGCATAGTTTTTGTTTTGATGTGTCATTTGTGAAGTAGGAAACATGTACAAGAGAAAGACATGTAATGACATGTGACATTAATAAAGTTTTACAGTGTGTTCACAATGTGACCAAAAATTGTTGTTATCTGTTGTTTACACCTACAGTAAAGATCACTAGAAACCCATGACGATTGGTGTTAATAGTTTGATTTTTCAACATTGTATCTTTTTACTCTGTAGTCATTTGTTAGCGTCATTTTGTATCAATGACTGATGTGTGTTTGTTTCTTGTGAAGTGAGAGTAAGAACATGAACCAGATAACACTAATGGGTGGATATAAAAATGTAGATTTAGCTCAACTGTCAAGTTGCCACACTCATATCTTGACCTCTGTCTCGGTATATGAGCATCGGAATTTCATTGCAGAGGGTAGGAGAGTTGTATGTGCTTTAGAGTCAAATGTTTTTGTCTCATTACTTGGAGAGCAGAGTCAGAGCACAGAAACTGGAGATTACTTATCAAAAATAGATGATGTCATTTCCCGTTTATTTCACTGTCAGGTATCATGATTATAAAAAGGAAACAGTGATTGTTCCAGTAACTTTATTACAGCCCAGTAGCAAGTGGAGTTTATTTTCATAGAATTTGTCTGTTTCTTGCAAATCAAACATTGCTCCTGAAGTAAAGCTATTGTATTAATGTTAAATGAACTCTCTGCAAATAGCTCAGTTGATGCATTATCTTACAATAAAATTCATTCATTCTTCACAATTTTGTGCTGTAGAAAGTGAGAAAGAAAACAAAAGCACACTTTTATATTTTTAAGTTTATTTTGATAACAACACAAAGGACACATCAAGAACATTTAAGGTCAATAAATTAATCAATACTGTAAATGGATGGAATGCTTCATCATAAAACCTTATAACAACTTTATAAAATTATATATAAATCTTAAATTGGTTTCAAAATATCACAGATTAGTATAACATGTAGGGTAGCATTTAATAAAACTAAAACAATGGATTTTTTTTAATTGTCCATCATCATCATTATGCTCCCATAGATTTGTCATCATTGGGTCGCCTATGACAGATAAAAATGAAATTCCTCTACTCCATACCCAGGTATTACATTGCAATCTTTCAACTGTATGTCCAATATCACTATCCACCACAGTTTTTTTTTTTTTTTGGCAAGAGCTAGTTTATGAATGCTTAAAGCAAAAAAAAAAAAAAGGTACAACTATCACAGCACATGAACACAGACCAAACATAAAAATACAAATTAAACCTTCCATTTTTCTTTGCTTCTTTCTTTGGGGTTTTAGACGTGTGATTTATCACAGCTGACAGCACAAGATGTTACTTTTTTGTTTTACATAATGTATATATAAAATGAACTTTGCATACTTTGCATAGTGAATATTTAGTGCATAAAATGTCTGACTCATATATTATTACATCAATTAAACAAGATATTACCATTTTCTTAGACTTAGGTACAGTAGAAACTACAAGAATGTAGGAAATATTTCTCTATAACATCAACATTTTGTCCACACTAAATATAACTGAAGCACAGCAAATGATCTCGGTCACTTGGCTTTCACAACAGGAGATAACAAAAGCATTACAAAATTACTATCTTACATAGATTAGACTGTTCGCTTATATCCTTTCAATTGCAGACATAAGAATACTATTGTAAGCTTTTTCCAAAATACAAAATGCGACAAAAAAGCAGTACACAGCTACAAAGAAAAAGGCACTAAAAGGTGCTGAAGCCTTAGAGTCATTGTTTGGTGGGTTCTTAGACTTGCAGCAGAAGGGCCACACCTCCCAGGATCCATTTGCTTGGCTTTTCCTTGGACTTCAGATTGAAAGTCCAGACAAATGTGGGGCCTCTGGTCTTGGTCTTGTACACTGGACACTCATACACATTGCGCATGTCCATACGGTCCACTGGGATGGCCTTGATGAAGATGACTGGCATGGGCGGAGCCAGGTCTTTCAGCCGAGCCTCTCCAATCATACCTGTCTGCATGTCCCAGCGGGCACCCTCCATAAACAGGCCATGGACGTAGGCACCTTCACGAGGTGGTCCTGCCATGTCCTCTCTGGACTTCTTGGTCACATCACACTGCAGGGCCATACGATCCAGTGGCCATTCATTCTGGAGAGGACGTCCAAATGTTAGAACCACTACAATGATTCACAACTTGAATCAAAATGTGAAATACAGTTACATTCTTGAGAAAAGAGAATTCCTTTATATTTCTCACCTTGCATGTTTAAAATGAAATATATTCTGTGTAATCTCTACAAACTCTTTATACTCAAAATAAGTTCTGATGTTGAAACAAAAAAGAAGAAAAAAAAAAAGATGTAAATGCATAGTTCTGCAAACTACAAATCTGAGTTAAAGAAATCCTCATCCTTTCAGCTGTGGCCAAAAACTTGATCAGCTATTTTCCGACAAAATAATATTGATCCAAGATGAGATGGCATCTGTTTCTTTTTTTAAATTTATGTTTCTTGATCTTCAGAAATCTTTGGGACTGAACTGGAAAAATCAGAGATGCTTACCTTTCTGGCCATCTGCTGCATGATGGCAGTGAGGAAACTCTGAGGATTGAAGAATCCACCAAGCCATACAGCAGCTGGCAGCTGGAAGTCAGAAGTCCAGGTCTCCAGTTCCTTGACTCTCAGCAGCAGATCAGCGTACCAGGCTGCCAGATTCATCAGGGATGGATATGCTCGCCTGGCCCAGTTGGCTGGCACGTTGTCCAGGAAGAGACTGTTGCTCAAATCTTCCATGTCTGCTGTGATAGTCAGCTCACCCTGATAGACAGAACAAACAACAGTGTGAATGCCTTTTAATATTAAAATGGATTGTATCCACAGCAAATCTGCACCCAACAAATGAAAAAACAACATACATATATTTTTTTATAAGAGATAAAATTATAACATTGTTTGGCTGAATCCTTGACTCAATTAAATTACATTGAAAATATGGAGATGTTTATTTCTCCTGAGCTTAAGTTTCAGGAAAAGCTTTATCATCCACCATTGTATGACAACTGGGCCAACTGATTCATGCCATTGTAAGTGGTGATGACCTCTGACTTAATTTTTTGTTCAGTTACTAGAAGATTTGCTGAATTTAAAAAAAAGCCACATACTCTGTCCCACTCTCATATTGTAAAGGCTGCAGTATCTACAGTTAGGCTGATACATTTGTCACGATACTATGAAATGCAAAGCTTAAATGAATATAATGACGGAAGTCTCAAAATTTTTCTCCCAATTGACATTTGCAATAGCGGAGTTGAAATGTCGTTGTGAAGTCCATCTGACATTTTTCCTTCTATATTTAAGGAATAATAGTATCTTTTTGTTATCACACTGATCTTTGATTATTCATTAGATGTGGCACTTTGTATATTGCTGTGTCAGTCTATGAAATAGCAACATCTGAGAATAAATTCTTACCTTCAGACCCAAATCCAGTTCCTTGAGGGAGCGGCGGATCTCATTCATCAGCATATTCATGCGCTCGCATTCTTGGAAGGCAACCACAACATAGGGTGTTCTTTCTTCCACTGGCACCTTGGCCATGATTTCCACCATGTTGAATTCATCAGGCAGCTTTTCTGTGATCTCATCCAAAATGGATTTCACCTGGTATTTAAACAAGAAGTGTGAGTTTATAATGTGCAATAGCATCAAAATTAAGTTATGCTTGGTTTGCTGATTTTAGAAACATCTCAGTTGGTTAGTTTGAGAAAGAAGACATAGCTGTAAAATAAATATAAGCAAGAACTGGACAACAATGGAAATGAAAGCTTTAAGACGATATTTAATCCTGGTACACTGAAAAGAGAGTTCAGCTGGCTTCACAAGTTTTCATACAAATTTTTTCATAAGTGACATAAGATTATTAGAGCATTCAGTTGACTAAGCCAGGCACACATTCATGAAAATATATTTATTGTATTAACAAATAACTAAGCCATGGCGTGAATTCCATACAGAAATCAAACATAAAAACAGATAGCCAATAAACAAAAAGCCTAAAATTAGTTGTTCATACTTTTGATATGTCAACAAATAACAAACTGCCTCTTGTCATTTATAAGTCACACATCACTGACATTGATCAGTTTGTTATTCAGACACATTCCTAAATTAATCTAGAAATGAATAAGCCATGTCTCTGTCAGATATTGGTCACATACTAATCATTAATAAATCATGTCCTGGTCACAACTGGTAACATTTATGTGCCTTAAATCTTTGGAGAAACCTGGACACTGACCTTTTCTTCCCTACTGACACCACCACTTGCACCTGCCCCGGCATCACGAGGCTGCATCTCAAACACAGTCCTGAACAGATTCTCTGAGGTGGTTGTCAAGAACTCAATCTCTGCATTGGGATGCAGACCATATAAATAGGGGCTCTCTGGAGGCAGGCACTCATCGATGTAAGTGTGGTAACCCTTGTAGTCAGAGTTGGGTGGGATGGGGAAGTTTGGAGCCAGGAACAGCTCACCATCAAGCTGATCAATGGAGAAATAGAGATAAAATTAGAATCTCCAGAAGACAAAACTAAGATTTCAAAGTATAAAAGTTCCTATGGTTGGCTGAGAAGTAATCTGGTGCTAGGAAACTGATGCATCAGTAAGCTGACCAACAGAAATATGGAGACAAAATTAATTTCTAAATATAACAAGTTTTAATAGTTGAGTGAAGTGTTATTATTATTGTTAAATCTAGTGCTGAATAAACCTATCATCAAACTGGTATAAAGAGACAGACATAAAATTAGTTTCTTTAAACATAATAATCCTGTAGTTGGGTAAAGAGAATAATGAACTGTCAGGATAGTATGTACATGGCTCAATAAACGTTTAGATAACAATCATTATTTGCTAGAAAAGCTGTAATTTTACTGACCATATCACATATTGCCCAGGCTTTTATCCTGTAGCTCAGTTATATATTCTTGATAGACAAAGACAAGCTGCTCGAGGATTCAGATCAAACCAAGACAAGCTTCTATAGTTAATATGTTTGCCCTAATCAATTGATTCTTGCTGGTTAAACTTGGGTTTGGAATTACCAGTATGAGAGATTCTTCACTTCAAAGAGACTTTATTTTTGCTAGGTCATCCAGCTCATGGATTAGTCCATCCATAGTTTGAGCAGGATTTAATGCTACGAACAAAACAGAGACTGAAGAAAGTGGGACCCATGCTCAACACAGAGTGAGGAGGAACATCAAACTGATTTGGACTACAGGAAATTACTTGCACTCACCATATCTGGGTGCATGTAGACCTCCAGGTAGGTCTTGCACAGTCTTCTATCCCAGTCGTCAGTAATGTGTCCACCATACATGATCTCTCCAAACAGGTAACGCAGATCCTCCCATGGGACCTATGTAAGAGATATTTAAATGTTCACTGTCAGTCAAATCAGTCAATTTTTTGGTTCAATCCTACAGTTTGATTCCCCTGAATTTCCTCATTCTTTTCTCTTTCTTCCTCAGCTTCTTTGAAGTCTGAACTTTGTGAACTTCTATTTAAAAACTTGCATCATCTATCCAAGCACACAACCTTGCCTATCTTGTTATTCAGATGAGAAGCCTATAGGAGCTTCAGCAAAATGAAAATTAGGACATTGCTCATAAGGTCAATATGAAAACAATTCTTGTTCAAGCCTCTTCTAGTTTAAGTTTAATGGTCAGACTTTTGACTTTCACATGAATAATATTTTTTACACCTCACAAGGAAACACTGCTATCTAGAATTCATAACTGCACTAGAAAAGCTTGTTACCTGATGAAAAGTATAATCTTTAAAAGATAACAAATCTTAACCTCTTTAAGTTTGGATTAATCTTTATGTTGAAATAAACTTTATGGATGTAAGTCAATACATTCTAATGGTGTGCAAGATAATCCCCTGCACATGCCTCTCATTAGTTTTCACTAGGCATCTTCTGCCATGGGCCAAATATTGGCAACACATGTCACTGACCTTGACATTGGCCTCCAGGTAGTTGTACAGCACATTGACGCTGATGGTCAGATCTCCAGTGTTGTACGGGTACACTCTGTTCCAGCCTTGTGGTCCAAACTTACGCCTCTCACTCACCACAGCATGGAAGTAGCAGAGAGCAAACAAGATGGACTTGAACTCGCTCTCTCGGGCACACATCTCAAGAGTGTCCTGGAAAATGGAATAATACATGATATTTTTGTTGTCAACTGTATATCATGAAAAATAAATGTTCACCAGAGTTGTATATTACATTAAATTATTATTCATTCATCTCATTGTCTGAACCCTACTAACTTATTTGAGCAAAAAGTGGAATTTGAGGATGAATGTTCAGTTTTTTTCATGAGAGAAAAAAAAAAAAAGAGAATTTCAATTAACTATAAGGCTCATTTTTACCTGATTGAAGTTATCCAGGGCCTTGTGCAGATTGGCATACATGCCAGTTGGTGGTTCGTTGGTGATCTTAATGGCTGACTCGAGGATACCTTGGGGTATAATGTGGGAATCTGGGGATCCAGCAGGTTCAGCACTGATAAACAGTCGATAGTCCTGGTGGCTCTCGTTGGAGAACTCCTCAATCTTCTTCTCCAGGCCAGGTAGCCATTTGGCCACAAGATGGACATTCTAGGAACAAATAGAATATTGAATTGTAATTGTCTGCAACTAGCATGAAAATACAAAATGCACATGCTTAAGGAGCTTAAAGAAGACCGAAATTTGTTTTGACAGTTAAAAGAAATAATTTCAGTGGATCAATTAATGGTCCACAACAAAGAAAAGGAAATGAAAACGGGTGGATATAAAGCAGTTTCAAAACCACGACACGATTATGGAATATATGTGGAACTGGCAGAAAAAAATGTGAGCTACCAGCAAATGACACTGCTTGAATTGTAAAGACCATGAGCCTCTGGGAATCTACAAGCACTGCAGAGTCATAAATCAGCTATAAACCAAAACCTCATGGCAAATGAGTTTCACTGAAAGGAGTATCCAGGAACCTACCTGCAAAACTACCCAGTGACCTTCTTTAGCAGCCAGGTTCATGGCTTGCTCAGCAACAACCTCTTGGCCTTGACCCAGAGAGATGTTGTGGAAGTTGTTGTTGTCAGAGGTGAACTTCAGCTTCTTGCCCAGACTCTCCACATCTTTGAGAGGATCCACACCAGGGGACAGAATGAAGAAGATAGGAGTTGCTGGTCCTGACTCCTCAAAGGACTTGCCAAACTCTAAGGCACGACCTTCCACATACTTGGTTCCCAACATTTCTTCAATGAAGTTTCTGCAAGAACAAAATGAAATAATCAATTCACTGATTTCATGATTTGCACAAAATAAATGCATCTGGAAAACAAAATAAATCTGAGCGAAGGTATCATTCACTTTTTCACTAAAACCATCAGAGTAGAAAGAAAGAGAGAATGAAGTAAATAAATAAATAAACTGGCAGATACGTAAATAGACTAAGCACAAAGAAACAGAAAATAGATATCTAGATAGGTAAGGATCTGTTTACCTGATCTGACTGTATGGTGAGGACAGGTTCCTGTTGTTCTTCTACAATTCAATTATAATTAAATAAAACATTTTTTTTTTCTTTAATACTATAAGTATAGTTTTCACAAATAATAATAATAATAATAATGAAGTGCATTTGTATAGCGCCCAATCCCAAAAAAATGGCTGAATCCATCTGAACAACTTTATCACACATATGTCTTACGTGCAAGCGTAGGTCATCCTATCAGGTCTGAGTGCTCGCATCATGCACAGTTTCTGCAGAGATGTCTTATTCTTCCACTCTTGAGGGAACTTTTCTTTTTCTGGGCACTCACTCTCCACAAACTTCTTCCAACGTTTGGCTGAACCTTCAATGTCACGATCCAGATTACGGAATTCTTCCATAGCAGACAAGGCCTGTAGCCATGCACAATAATGAGACAAAGTAAATTATGATTGGTATTCTAGTGACACAAGCATTAATCAAACTGGTCATACAAAAATATAAATAAAATGTTCTCAATAAAAAAATTCAGTACAGTATGAAACAGTTCCAAGATCCAGTAAAATGAACTGGCACTCAATCAGATTTTACAATACATCATTACTTTGTGGTGAGATTCCTTCAGATGAGTTCTGTTATAGAATTAATGTCTTTAACTTACACCACAGATTATTTTTTGACAAACTTGAACTTTCTATGGTATGTGTTCATGTGCATCCTTTTCACCCAAGCACATGCCTAAAACAAAAAGAACAAAACTGAAGCATAGATTGCAAGTGGCACTCACTAGGCCTTACATAAAGTTTCAGAAGTTGCACTAACAATATCATAAAAAAAATGAACAAAACAACAGCAACAACCTTTTAGTTTAAATTTTTCCTGCAGAATATAATGAAAATATCATTCACTGGTGCTAGATGTAGATGATTTCAAAAGCCAAACTCTGTATTTCAATCTCTAAGACATATGAAAGTGGTGAGCTAGGAAAATGTATCTCAAAGATTCCTCCATGACAAATACAAAATAAAAACATATTTGTTTCATATCCTCCAGTAATTAAAAGCATTATTTCATTGCCTTTTTTTTTTTTTACATGTATAACAGTGCCAATAATACATAGATATGGTTCATCCGAGTAAATTTGATATTAAAGATTGTTTCATTCTTCAGGCTCCAGTGAGAAAATGTAGGATATGTAATTATATGAACCATAATAGGCTTGTGATTTCTCCCCTTTCTCCTCTTTGTAGTATCACCCAGTGGCATAAGATAAATCTATTTCTGATAATAAGAAGAGTGACCTACTTTGATACCACCCCATGAGTTGTTGTTCATGAAGTCCACAGGAGAGGTCAGGTTGGGCACAAATGGGAAACGAAGCAAGAAGTCCAGTTCTACTGCATTCAGTTGCTTGTTCATCAGTAAGATCTGTCAGAATGCAAATACATAAAATGATGAAACAATGTTCCAACCATGGATTCCATAAGGATTTCTCATTACACTGGAAATGCAACAATCAGTTATATCAACACAAAATAAGTCACATTATATTGAATTTTTCAGGTAATTTTTCAGGTATCTGATAAAATGTTACAAACTGTTTGATATAAACAAACCAAAGAAACACAGGAAACGTAACAGTCAGTCTTTCAGTGCAAAGTAAGTTGCAGTTTGTAGAGCTTTTCAGGCATTTGACAAATATTGCAAACTGTTCAATATAAAAACAAAAACAAAAACAAAAAAAACAAAACATTCTTTTGATATCAAAATGAATTTCATGGCAAGGATGTAATATTGTTTTGATACTAATTCTGAGAGATGTGGATACTGAATATGGTATTCACTCTTATGAATTTTTTATGTTAGAGTTTGCATTATTGAAACATTAAGCCATGTAAATCCATGACGTCACCAAGAAATTACTTACATCTAATAAATTCTTGAAATTAAAGTATGTTTCATGTTCTTTTTTTCCCAACATTATAACAAAAATTCCTAAAAACAATGACTTTTTGGAGGGAATATGCAATTAATTTATTGCTAAATCATTGGTGGAAAATCCACCTGGGGAAAGGGGAAGAGGACAAAGAGGGAGGTTATGTTTTATATCATGACCCAACTTTGATTTTATGCCAGCTACACTGAAAACATCTATTGGTGATCGAAAGTTGAAAAACAGCTTAATACCCTTCATATCAATATCACTATGTTAGCATATATAACCTATTTATACATATTTTGTTTCATCACAAAACATATCTCAAAAAAAAAAAATGGCAAGCACATATGCTCATGCATTTTCCTTTGTATTTCACTTGCTGGTGCAGATTTAACCCATGGGACCACATCATACAATTAATTGTTTTTTCAAACATGCAGAGGAGTCACAAAAGAGGTTTAGTGAGTTTTTTTCTATTTAGACATCAAAATACTGTAACACTTAAAATAAAAGCAAAATATGTCGAAGACAATTCTCTGCCTTGTCAATACTGTGTAGAAACTAAAAACTAAATGTCACAGAAATGATGATCTTACCAAGAATGTCATCTGAGTGCTGAAAATGAGTTTGTCTTTCTCAAAGAGACCTCGAGTGGTGTAGATGTAGACAGAGTAAGTGATGCAGTCAATCAGGTTGATAACTCGCTGTTTCAGCTCCTCAGCTGGCTCGGCTCTGTCAATGGCTTTGTCAAATACAACGCTGAAGGCCTAAATAGTAATTGTTAGAAAATAAAACCATGTCAATCTTTTAGCTGGTTTGCATTTGGCATCAATTCTCTTCATTTTAATTCAGAGACTGTCATCACAAAATGACTAAGATTTACAGTTGCTTATCATAACTATTTGCAGCAACTTGGACTATAGACTCAGAGCTATTCTAACACAGAAATAAAACTGCCAAATTTTTGTTATGTGACAGAAAATGGAGATAAGCAATATATAGTGTTAACAAATAAGAGAAGTCAATGGTTCCAGTACAAAAGAAACAAAGAATGATCTGCAAGACGTATGGCAAAGATATGCTTAACACAGTGATACTTAAATAAGTTTTCTTCTTTATTTGCAGTTGGTATTAAAGATAAGTGAGAGTAGCTAGAGATGTTTCAGACAACACACTTGTACACCTTTGGCTTATTGAACTGCTCATACTTATATAAATGATTGGATAAGATATTTCACGACTACAAAGCACTTAAAAGAAAACAGGAGAAATTTCTATGAGTGTTGCAGTTTCCATGTTCTGTTGTTGTTATTATTAATACTGTCCATCATTATCAAGTTGATTTTTGAGAACAGAGATTTACCTAAAGCCATAGTAGAATGATAGAAAAAATTTGGACATCCTTACTTCAGATTGCACATTGAGATGGTATCTGCCCAGAAAAATAAACTGGCTTATCCATGTTTCTTTGGTATAAAAAGTCTTATCATGTGGTGCATTATTACAAAAAGAGCATTACCTTGAGAGAGAACTGATACATGGGATTGATCTTGTACAGATCATTCATGATGAAGTACAAGAGAGAAGCCCTGGCAGCTGCAGTTCTGTAGTTCTCACGAGCATTGTTGATTTCAACTTCAGTGATCTTGGCCTCAGCAGCCTTGACCTCAATTTCTGCAGCAGTTCTCTTAGTGGTTTCCAGGTTCTCCACAAGGGCATAGTCACCCAAGAAGTTACCTTCAGCAGCAGACAGACGGGCCAGCAGGTTGTCCTCAAGTCCTGTTGTATAAGAAAGAAAGTCAAATTTTCAGTGCAAATTAAGGCATGGAAGGTCTCAGAGCCTTGCTTACACCTGCTCATTTAGAGGCTGCATATATGCAGTTTCTTGACAAAGAAGTGTCTTGAGGTCTGTTGTTATTTCCTTTCATTTGTTCCAAAAACATTAATGAAAATATCCTTTAAGCATTCTGACATTGATTATCATACAAGGACATACAGGTAACTGTTTACCTTTCAGTGTGATCTTGAACTCGTTTTGCTGACGTGTCAAGTCAGATTTGAGCTTCTCCAAATCTGGTCTTTCCTTTGATACCACAGCTCCCAGAAGTTGGTCTTCAAGGCCATCCCTGCATTGAACCATTGATTAAAAGGAAAATGTAAAGAAATTTTATGTTAAAGATATTCATTGATCATCCTTGGAACTGAGTAGGGGAGCAAAATAAATCTTAAAAACAATAACTGTGTATAATAGTGTTCCACTTTATATTCTCTTTTGTAAAAAATCATATGGCAAAAACGTAACTGTGAAACAAAAAAGCTGATGACATCTTTTAATATAGACAAGATATGACAAATGTTATACTTTTGACTGAACACAACTGTTGAAAAGCATTAGTGAGTTTCAGTGAAGGTGACAAATAAGTGATAGGCTACATTACATATTCTATTCCTAATGGAACCTATAATGTTAAAAAGTGACCTTGTGACAGTGAAGTTGATCAGAGTGGTCTGGGCCTGCATCTCTGGCTTGTAGTGAGGATTTGCCAGTTTGGTCTGCAGAATGAGTCTGAAGTCTTTGTGATATTCCACTTCTTTGTCTCCCATCTGAAGCCAATAAAACAAATACTTTTATAACTGTGATTACCTTCTTGATAAAATCTGTAACAGTCATAAACAGTTGGAACTCTTGTCATAAACCCTTTAAAGATCAAGATATTCATTTTTTATACCACATGCATTATAAAATGTATTGCATTTTTTGGGTCATATAATCTAAAATAAATATAAGAGAATAATCCTGAGATCAGTGCAGAGCTTTCTATCACTTCACAAAAATTCCAATGCAGGCAAAGAAAAGAAGAAAAGTTTGTGAAAAAGCAGAGAGAATAAACAATCAAAGACATAACCTACCTTAATGTATCGGCCCTTCTTGATGGTATTGCGGCCAAGGAGTGGGTCCAGCACTGGGTCAACTGACTCTCCAATATTCTCTAGCAGAACCACATCACCAGATTGGACTGCACGTTCAATGGCCTCCAGATAGCCCTTTGCTCCAAGTCGAATAACCTGTCAAATAATTATCACTCTCTGTTATTCCTCCCCTTTTTTTGTGTGTGTAATTCTTTCAAAAATAACTGGCATAAAAATAATGGTCAAATAATCCAGATTTATGTTCCTTTGAAAATGAGTTTTTATATGTGAAAACAGTAAATGAAATTGCAGTACGGCCAAGTTGTTTATTTTGCCATCCTGGGATCATATGATATTTTATATAATTATATATATATATGATATCTTAGAAGAACATCTGTGACACTACTATTGTGACTGCACGTTCAATGGCCTCCAGGTGTTTGAAATCAGAAAATTTTCTGAATTTATAAAAAAAGGCTTTAGAACTTGTGGCACATGACCTGTTATGTTTCTTTACGTATATCAATTCTTTATTTATTACAGTTTACCATGTTAAAAATTATTTTCTTGAGGAAGTGTATTGACTTGCCAATGATCAAAGTAGGATTAAAAAATAAACTAGAGCAAAAACTATAAAATGAGGTTCACTATTCCAATTGTCACATCAGACCGGTAGCAAAAAAAAAAAAGACAAAAAGGACATCAATATTGTGGGTGATGGTATGAAACTATTTAAAACTTCTGGACATGATTGTTATAGATGTATAAAACTACATCAAACATGGATCAAACAAGTCAGACTTAGTACATCAACAATTTCATCAAAATAACAGCATCACACTCATGCAATAACTGTATAAATCATTTTGGGGCCAAATTGAGTCCTGTTACACTGCTCTTACAGCTTGCACCATTCTTTCATTTTTCTCAAAATAGCCAAAGATAACTTGGGCAATTATCTTATGCATGTTACAGAAGTTGTTTTTTTTTCAGTTTTTGGTACTACTGTTCTAACCTTGAGGTCAGCACCATATTTGGTCTTGATCCATTTGACACCCTGCAGCTGGGGGTCAATCATCAGAGGCCACCTCTCACAGTTGGTCAAGATAGTGGCATTCTCAGTGGACATGCGATCACCTGGCAGACCCTCATTGTTCCAGGAGGCCACCTGGGCATCATCAATCAACAAGGTCAGTGGATCAAGGCCCTCAGACACAGGGATTGGGTTCTTGAGACCTTTCAAGAATGGCAGCCAGTGATTCTCCTGCAGGTCAGTTCTGTAGACCTGATTATTGAAAACGAAAAGTCAAATGTCATCATTCATCATATCAAATACTATTAGAACCTCCTAACAAATTGCTTTAGTACCATTTTTTATTTCACTATAAGTAAAACTCTATCACATATAATTTCTAATTTCTTATTCATTTGCCATATACAAGAATCTCATAACAACACATACAAACATCTCTAACAACTTTTTTTCCCAAAACTATGAAAACAATGTTTGTTTCACTAGTCACAATCCTTGACATGACTAAAATAACATTTGTAGGTGTGGAGAGTTGTATTTCCTAACTGTTTCATCTTTGATATGCTGGTATTTCAAGGTAGAAATTCTTTATCATATCTTGACATATTCAGAAAACAGTATCTTTGAGCATTTAGAGCTGAATTTTCCAGTGGAATATTGATTCATGTTTGACATGGAGGAACAATTAAGCCAAAGGTAAGTAATCTATCTTAGATTTGTAGTAAATCTGCTTACCTCGGGAGTTTAACTTCCTAGTCAAGTTTTTCAAATATAATTCACATCCAGAATTTCCATATTTCTCTATACATCTTTCTATACCTACAACAACATCTGTAAAAATAAAGATCCCATAGCCATTTTTTTTCTATCTTGAAGTATATTCATTTATCTGTATATAATGTTCAGTATCTGGTTTATAGCTTTGAATTTCATCCATCTCAGCATCTTCTCTGAACTTTAATATGACAAAGGGGATGATTTGGGACAAAGATGAAGACCAAACAGAATGAACTCACCTTTGTGAATGATCCAACATAGGAAACAAAAGCAGTGATCATCAGGACATCTCCAGGCAGAGTCTTCTCATCCTCCCTGAATTTACCAATGGACTCGGCCCATCTGACATTCTCAGAGGCGAGACCTCCGACCAAGCGGTTGGCCAGCTCGATGGTCTTGGCTGTGCTTTCAGCCTCCTGCTGGCAGCGCAGTTTTTCTGCTGTGGCTTCTTCAAATTCAGCCTGGCATCTGTATGATCAATCAAGTGTCAGATGTTCAATTTTTCACACTTTATTATGACATTTCTGTCAGTTTGATTTGTTCAAACCTGAGATGGAATGTTGATTTCAACTAAAAAGTATACGGAAAACTGGTTCATAACATTTATAATTATGATAGAACAACTGAAGTTTAATAGAGCTGAATATTGTTTTATAATCTGATTACAGAATTGTTCATGTCACAGGAATGAGTGCATCTGATCAGGACATTTTTTACTCCTGTAAATGAGTTAGTCAAAGTTGATAACATAATCAACTTTATGACACAATATATTCTCTGCCGAGATGAGTGTTGTAGAAATTGTTGTAGAAATTTCTATTAGGATAAAAATGTCAAATGTTGTGCAATTAGATATGTTACAATTATCATTTACAAAACCTATGCATCTTGACATAATTGCTGTCAAAAGATTTGATTATTTAGCTCTCATATATAATAGAAAGCATGTCTTTAACTCACTGAGCCCTAACCCCGACTATATCGGTATTCCCCGGCAACCGTTGAATCCTAACCCCGACTATATCGG
>JBCAUA010000012.1:3374227-3412782 GCA_038406235.1 Peronia verruculata | reverse complement strand
AATATACACATATATATTTTCTTTTTTGTAAATCAAAAATAGGTGAGTAACATTTGGTTCAAATGATGTTGATGTTCCCCTAAGTACCTTGTTCAAGGTATTCAAAGCCTCTTTGGCAGCTTCCAGGGCTGGCTCTGCCTTGGCCAAATCATTCTGACAATCTCTGGCCTTCACCTCCACCTCTGCAGTGATCTGTGTGACTTTCTTCTCTTCTTCATCAGCAATGGTCTTTTCCTTGGTCACTTTCTCGGTTTCAGCTCCCACCACCTGGATCAGTTTGTTGGCATCTTCATTTTTGATGGCCAGCTCCACTTCCTGAGATGCCAGCTTGGCTTTCAGGTCGTCCACCTACGGGTGAAAGAATTATTTCCTCCCACTTATATTTTCTGTTTCAAAATATTGCCTTGCAGGAAGACAAGAAGAACAGAAAACTGTATGTTGTCTAAAATATTATGATATAAAGTATGCTTTTTTTTTTAAAAACTCAATGAGCTAAGTAGAGACATTTTATAAGAGCTAGTCTCTTCAGTAATATTTCTGTTAATCATTCTCGTCGAAAAAGAAAAGATATCTCATGCAAAGCCTGTTTCAATGACATATAATATGAACATTTCTTTATACAAAACTACTAGGTTTTAGTTTATTCTCATGGGTTAGAAGTAGGAATAGTACATGTACCCATCTAAAGCATTTGAAGTATCATACTGGCATGAAGGCTGAGATTTGTGTGTATCATCACACAATTGACAAAGTGTTTATTCTTTTTAAATGGCCACAATTCATTTTTCTTTTTTCAGACTATTTGCCTGAAGCTTTAGCAGTTAAAAAAAAGACTGTAATGGCATCTGTGTAGTATAAAATTAGTTTATTTCCATGAGCACAAACTCTGTGAAATAATTACTGACCTGAGAAGCAGTACTGCGAAGCTTCTCCAAACCATTCTCAAGACGGACAATGCTGGCTTGCAGCTCGTGGTTTTTCTTGGTCAGCAAGTTCTGATAGAGGGTGATCTGTTCCAAGAAAGACTTGGGAGTGGTGTAGTTGTAACGACGCTCATTGGCCAAGAATTGGTGAGAGACCTCATTCACGGACTTGTGCACGTAGGACATGAAGTGGGAGATGGACTCTCGCATCTCAGGCTGAGGAATCAGAGAAGATATTGTCAAGTATTGCAAGTAAGAAAAAAAATATTAATCGATCAGACATGTTTTCTTACAACTTGTTGAAAAACAAATGTTCCTGAATTTCATCATGTTGTTTTTGTTGTAGTGTTGGGGTTTGACAACACATTAGCACAATTACGACTATATTATGTCAAACGCGACATTCAATTACGTTTGCACATCAAGTAGAAGAGAGGAAAGAAAGCGGGACAGAAGACAGAAGGAGAGAGAGAAAGAAGAGATGTCTCCCCTGGAATGTAGAAGATGGCATTCCACTGGAGCCACCCCACCGATGGCAGGCTTACACCACCTTTTTCATCATGCACATTATCTTCTAATACCTCCGCATTAAAATATGAAAAATATGAGGTCACTTTCCACTAAACCTTCATTGCAAATCTCAGGCTGAAAGAGTTAAGGAATGATCAACTGCTCTGCTAAAAACTGCACCTGAATCTGAATGACTTCAGGCCTACTTCAGTTTGCATGGCAAATCTCAATATGAGCAGAGATCTAGAAAAAGAAAAAACAATGCTAAAAGTAACACTCCAAAACTACATGTTTTTGCTCTCACCTGCAGCAGTTCCACATCCTCCAGGAATCTTGCACTGACAGACTTGAGAGCCTCCTCTGGCCATTCATGGAACCAGTCAATTGACGTGCAGTTGGTGAGGGCAGGGAACTTGCGGCTACGCACTCTCAGTGTGGCACCCACAGGAGAGAAGCACAGCACAACCTAAAAACACATGGGTCATTTAATGAGTTAAACAATTTACCATGTAATCAGTGCTCGAAAACGCTTGGGAGATCAGGCCTTTATTTTCTAGTATTCCATCACGCCTATTTCACTCAATACACATTATTCATAAATTTTTAAAAAATGTCCTGAAAATAATTTATTTGCTGACTGTTTTCATAACCTGAGCAATTTAACATGAGGACCACCAAAATGAATAGAACAAACCTTTCTGTGCCATGTATGAAAATGGTGAAAGATAACTAGGGCAAGATGGACAAATCATTCCTAAGTACATAAGGATGAATATATTACAAGCATGACCTTAAATCAGTTTTTAAACCTCCCTTCAATATTTGTTTGCGAGGTGTTTTCAAATCTTGTGGTTCACTTATTATTATATGTTATGCATTTCACTCTAGCCACCTCCTGGCAACAAAATAAACTTGCCACTGTATGTGAGAGGATGTGATACTATAATTACAATGGCATACAGAAATAAATGTGCTGCTGCTTTTAGGTTAACTAATTGAATTTGACATCTGCAGCTTTATATTATTTCTACTGATTTTATATGTGTCTTTCTTCATGTTTATCAATAGGTCAGTCTAAGTGAAATTTCGACATAACTTTGACTATAGGCTTTTCAGCTTTACCCACCTTCAGCTCACGACGGACACGATCAATGAAGAATCTCCAGCAGTTCTCTCGTGAGTCTTCCATGCCAAGTCCCTTGACTTCATTCCTGACTCCACCAATGATTTCCTCCACTTCATCATCAGCGAAGAGATCTGGGATTTCACCAGAGGCCAACAGATCATTGATCAACACCAGAAAACGTTCTTCTGCCACCTGAGCGTCAGTCATCAAGAACATGGTGCCAATTCCTGAGAACGGAGAGAGAGAAACAGGAATTAATTAAATTTTATTTAGGAAATTTCCTTTAAATAAGAAAACTGAGGACAGTTGCCTTACTTTTCACACACTGCACATTTAAATCTGGAGAAATTACAACTCATTCACCAACTTGTTTCATGCCACAATCTAATGTTCTATTCGCAAGCTCAGTTCTTTGTTGTCCTGTCTCCATTTCTGGTGAGTTGGGGATATATATGTGAAAAAGGGATAATAAATCTACCATATACTGTAGTCATTTCACCAATCACTTGCCCAAATGGGCAGATTCTGAAAATCATTTTGTCCTATTTCCTATGTACAACAGTTGCTAAACACAAGTCATCAATTTTCTCATAATGTGAATAATGGAATAGGGAAACAGAGAACTGAGCTCACGAAGTGTTTGTATAATGTCCATAATCAATTGCACATTCAAAGCAGCTATTTATATTTTAAAGATGTTTATAGCATTATAAGAATTAAAATAGGCTAATTTTAACACTATGTGCTATGTGGAGCACTATTACTCCCCCAGGACTGGCCATATTTGGAAAATTCCTGGATTTTAGGTCATCAGAAAAAAAAATCTGTATAATATAAACAGCTCTACTTCCACTTCTTTGGGTTTTACCGCCAAGGTAAACAAAGCATGGTCTGGTGTGGAAAATATACGCGATCCGGACTCTGCATTGTGTGACCTGCGGTGGACATATACGTGAGTGGTCCTTTATGGGTTAAAGATGTTGATAGCATTATAAAAATTAAGATAGGCTAATTTTAACACACAAAATGTATGGCAATCTATATTTACATTCAGCATTGGAAACATGGAAAAAAAGATATTTTGATGAGACAAATCTAAAATAAAATCAGACAAACCTTTGACACCAGATTTGCGATACAGAGCTGCCAGATCCAACTTCAGATCAGGAATGGCATATCCCTTCCTTAGTGTGATCTGAAAATCAAAATAAAGATTTCCTGATGATTTAAGAAACTCTAGTAACATCAAGATGCAATCACAAGTAGAGATATGTCCTGTGGGAATGTGCAAGAATTAAATGTGACAGATGTTGTTGTCCATCACAACATGTATCCATCATCATGGAATAAATATATCAAAATACAAAATATCACAAAACAAAACATTAAATTGCCTAAAGTCATTGCTGAATATATAATTGAGAAAATCATCTGTACAGAAACATGCCACTTTTTTTACTTAATTTGTGATATACTAAAATCAAATTTTGCAAAGTTTTTAGCACAAAAAAAATACATTATACTTGCAGATATATTCACCAAGACATAGTTGCTTAGTATCATGATAACATCCTTTAGTTTTACAGGAATAGTGATGTTTTAAAATCCAAGGACCACTCAATAAGCTGAAACTAACCCTAGGAATCAATATACTACCAAGTGACATAGCGGAGATCATTGATTATATTGACAAAGGTGTAACAAAAAACAAAAAGAACAAACAAAAAAATGAAAGTGCTAACCGATATAACACTAACTGAAAATGGAAACTCGAACTCTGTTGGTCATGAGATATATAACCATACATAGACAATCTCATTAAAGAACAATAACCAGTCTACCAGTCAGATGAAACGTCAATTATGGAAGCTGCTGAAAGGTTCATTAAGCTAACTGTTTCCTATTGTTCTAGGTGTCATTGAATAAAACAGGCTCAGATGTCATAGCCAAATATTAATTTCTAAAACTTCAGTGGCTGTGGCTATCAGGGTCTAAAATCAACTTCATCACCTACCTGGAACACTTCCAAACTACTGATGGAAGCCGCCAGTCGAGACAGAGACTGTTTGCCGCTGCCACCCACACCAATCAGCAGAGCATTGCCACGAGGAGACTCAAGGATGCGGTTGATGCGGCACACATGAGACATGGCGTCCTCAAAGAGCACAAGGTTCATGGCAGCATTCAGCTCATTGTAGTTGTCCAGAGCTTCCACCAGGATTTTGTTGACATCCTGCCAGGATTCCATTGGCAGGTATTTGGGATCTCCAATGCCTGAGGCAAAGTGGCTGTAGACCAGTGGCAGCTTGAAGACATTTTCCTCTGGCAAATCCTGTGGTCATAGAAAATTACAAACATTTCAAAAAAATAAGTATTCTTGTGGTTTCATTGTTTCATATTTTAACCAGAAAATAATGTCTAAATACTGCGCTCAGTAATGTATCATAGCTTATATATTTATTACTGAAATGATATTTAGATAATGTATGGCAATTTTCTCTTTGAATCTTTTTTTTTTCATTTCTCAAAGCAAGAATGATGTACACTCTCACTATATCCCACATGATTGAAATTTAGTTACTGAAATCAGTATGTGAAATGATAGAAACATTTATCCATGCAAATTTCATCTTCCTTCTTTTTCTTGTTTTTTTTCCCCAAACTAGATTGATGTCAGAGTTCACTATACCTCAAACGACTTCTTGACAATGTCTTTCTTCAGTTTGTCAAATGTTTCCATGTCAGCCTCATCCACCAGTTTGTCTCTATAGACTCTTTCAGCTTCATGGAGCCACAGGCGGACCAGATCAACAGGAGTCTTACAGCAATCCATCTGGGCAAACAGGATGCCCTGAGGAACATAAGAATAGTGAATGTAATCATCTCCCATCACTCTAAATGTCCCATGCAGAAAAGCGTCTTTGTAACCAACTCACTATACTGCACATAGCTATCAAATCAAACATAAAATATATATCTTTTATAGTTCATTTCTTCACTTTCTCTACAAGTCGACTAAAAATATGAATCAAAAGGATCTTTCAAATGTCCAGTTTGTGACAGTTGATGTGGCACATTCACATACATCAAAATTCATGACAATGGAGTAAGTTATTTTGAATCTCCTCATAGAAGGAAGCTTGGTTCATGGTAAGTAAAGTTGAATTATAAACACTGATGCTGAATGTTGGGTCTTTTCATGAAAGTGAAGGTCAAATTTTGTTCATCCTTCTTCTAGCAGTCCAAATTAATGTTGCTTCACTGTATAGGTGTATCATACTGACTCAAAATGTATGCATTGTTTGAAGTGCAAAGTGGGTTCCACGGTGTAAAGAAAGAAGCTGAGGATTTTCATCATGGGACAACTCACAGTGTTCACCACCATCATATGAGTGCTGAGAGATTCACAACAAATCTATTGTGGACAGTAAAGGCAACATGAAAAATATGGAAGCTATTAGGCATTTGAAGATGAACAGCAGGGATAACATAGCTGAAATGAAGGTCTGTTATTTGTAATTAAAAAATCTTTGGCTACCAACCTGGAAGATGTTAGACATGTCTCTAAGGTTGAAGACATAGTGGAACTTGATGGCTGTGGGCAGGAAAGTTGTGGTGATCTTGGACTGCATTGCCAGGGCTCCATTGACCAAGTTGGAGGCAAATTTTTGAACAGGTCCAGCAAAGTTGCATTGTGCCAAATGCTGACTGAGAATGCTGGTGTAGATGGTGAACAGGGCCTCTTGGTTGGGGAAGCTCATGGCAAACACACAGAAGTGACGCTGAGAAAATAAATGAAAAAAAAAAAAAACAGATTATATTAATGTTCTAAAAACTCTTTGGGTTCATATTTTTATCATAAGTTTAAAAACTCTTTGGGTTCATATTTTTACCTTAAGTTTGTATGTAATCAGGGGAACTGAGTTAGATATTTTCCAAAGAATAGCTAATGGTTTTAATATGAAAGATAGGATACAAGTTGCATGGACAAAACTCTGGAGTTCACAATGCAGGATACTGTCGATACTGTCTCCACTGGGTCATAAGACTCAAAAACAGACTGTTTATCACAGAATTATGCTGCGTGAAGGCAGAACATGAAAGATGAAGAAAAACAAAAACTGGATAAACTCTGTTCATTATCATATACACTTTTATCTCCCTGTTTTAAACTTAATTATACAGTGAGCAGATCTGCAAATGAGCCCATCAAAGTCTGATGTCCTGAGATGAACTCTGTCCAATGTGAGCTTTACTTGCCAAGATTTACTTTCACACTTTTTTTTTTTTTTGATAAGGCAACACTGGTAGTCATTCATTTTTTAATGTATCAGTACTCACATTTGTACTAATCTTTGTACTGGTATTCATATCATAAGTCCCCAGTTGTGGGCTACAGGCGGGACAGAGGAAAGACTCACCTGCAGTCGAGAATCAATGGTGAAGCTACCAGCTGTGGGGTTCATGCAGGACACATACTGGGTGTTGTGGATGTCCTTGAGGGACAGTTTCTGGCGGTCATACCAGTGACCATGGTCAATGTGCTGCCTGATCAGGGTGTGAGGCTGCACTGTGTAGTATTTGTCCACCTGTAAAGATATAACAACATCAACTGTAAAACTGCTACAAGTAAACAACATAATCAACACTTCACTTTCACTTTCTTGACAATTCGGTCAAAGGAAACAACAAAAAAGAGCAAAAGATTCAACATACAGAGAATATGTGAGCAAACTTGCACCACAGTTATTTTCACTCCAAGCACCCATACAATGCTAAAAATTCTCCAGAAACTAATTAACCATTTGAGCTAACTATATTTTGCCAACATAATCTTATTATCCTTAGATCACCAGCCATATCTGTTTTGTTTTATTTTTAATTATTCAAGTCTACTCCATCATCACATACTCTTCTTACAAAACTAAAGTAATGAAACTAAAGTAATAAAACTACTGAGACAGTTGAACAGATACATAACAAACTCAGAAGGCTCAGGCTTGGTCAACATGATGAATCAAACTTGTCACACTGTCACAATGCACATGACTCACCTCTGGCATGTTCATGTCATCCACAAAGTAAATGAGACGACGGGTGCCAGGGGGACCAAAGTTACGCCCAGCTTTCTTTTCAAGGGGCTTCTCCAGAATTCTCTGTAAAAAAAAGTTATCATACACTCATTTAAAAGATGCAAAATCTGAAAGTGCTATAGAATGTTTGTTTTATATAAAAACAAAGAAAAGAAGAATTTTTGGCAAGTAGGCCTATTTTGCCTTTACTTCAAACTTTCTGGTATAAAAATATGCACTTAACATGATCACTATTATGCTCATAAATCATAATATCATTTGAAGAATGCTTATTTTCACCAGAATAAGACCACTGTTGTTTGTGGCCCTAATGCATAAATAAATAGTCAATCAATTCAAATTTTTTGTAAATAAAATTTAAGTTTGCTCAAAGAAAAACAACTACCATTCCACGATATAATACCAATAGTTCATTTCATTCCCAACAAAAAACATGGTAATATTCCAGTCAAATAAACAAAGAGAGTAATTCCTCTATGGCAGGAAAATATTGTCTTGTTCTGTTAAAACATTTCTCTTTAACAGATGATCTTTTAACTTTGACCTTGACTCTCAAATTATAAAACATCCATTCTATATTGCTGAAGAGTGTGATCAGGGAAAGATATGAATGTGTCAGATACACATAATTTATTGAGGTGATTTGCTGACACTCAGCAAATAAGAGACTGACCTGCAACATCTCACTGGTGGTGTAGAAGTTGAAGGGGACATTGGCCACCATGAAGTCCTCACTCAAATTGTTCAGTTTGTCCTGCATCAGCACAGTCTTGCCTGTACCTGCATTGCCGACCAACATGACTGGACGACGGGTTTCTACCAGCAGATCCAGGAAATACTTGACGCGAGTGGTCTCAGATGTGTGGACAAGGGTAGCCTAAAATAAAAACAAGAAATAATTTTATAAAATAGAAAAAGACTGTCCAACCAGCAACTAACTAAACAATTAAAAAAGCAAATAACACATATAAATATCTTCATCTTGATGTTGAAAGGGAAAGCCAAATTTTCAAGTCAAATTGATAAGAAATCATTATGATCAAGTTGGCCACAAAAAAAAAAAAAAGGAAAAAGAAAAAGAAAATACACCCGTAGCATAAATATAAATCCTATCTAAAGTAAACAGTAAATCGGTTTAACTAACACAACACACTGAAAGGGATGACACTCAAGGATCTGCAAAGTGAACAGACCCACAGACATTCTGAAGCATGCAGCACCATAAGATAATGATTCTTGTGTGTATATACTGGGATCTAAGTCAACCTAATAAATAAGACAGAGGAACATAAATTGCATTCCTTTCGGCAGCTTGAAAGGGTTAAATTTAACATCTCTCTTTCCTGAATCAACTGATGAGAACATTTATCTAAAAAAAAAAAAAAAACAAGTAACAATATTCATGTCTTCTAGAACCTCATCTTTCAAAAGATGTAACTTCAGTTCTTATCTTCTTCTCTTAATGTAAACCAGCTGCATTTCTCAGAAAACAGTTTGCAGAATTTTAAATAAAATTGTACTTGGCTAGCAGTTCAATGAAGGCGCAAAATTATTTCTCTTTTACAAGGCTGAAGAAAGAGGACAATATGAATTTCTCACCTGCAATGGGAGATCTGGGTCATACTCAAACTTGGGCACTTTCTTGGTCCATGGCTCAAACTTCTTGGTCTCTGGGTCAATATAGTAGTCAAAGACAGTGCCTGCAGATGGGAACTTGATGGTCTTGAAGTCTGTCACCCACCACTTGGTGAATTCAACTCTGTGATCAACCAGCTAGAAGTAGAAGTAGGAGGTTCAAATCACTGATAAAGGTGTACCACATTTCTAGATCTTCCTCCAGGCAAATGATGAGAGAAGATGGAAAGTACTATGTTACAAAAGAAAATTATGATAAAGATCATCACTTAATCATTATCATAATTTTATATGAATATCTTGAATTACAAGAAATAGTCTGTCAACCAGTAACTAAACCAATATATCTAAACAAACAAACAGCAAATACAAAGAATTAATAAGCTGATAATTAATATAATTGAGAAATGTGGCAAATTTCCAGGCTTCTTTGATTTTTCACCGAGACAACAAAGAAAAAGATCATCACCATAATCATCATCATAAGCTCTGACAAGTTGTGCACTAGTCTGTCTTCACCAATGACATCATGTGTGCACAAGAGCCAGAGTCTCTGGAAACTTTTCCAGTGTGCATTATAAATCTAGGAAATCACTGAATTCAATAAAGCAAAGGAGATTCATGTATATTGAGCTCAAAACTTCATACCTGATCCTGGAACATGGCACCACCAAAGGCCCAAACACAGGCAAAGACAAAGTACAGCTCGTACAGCTCCTTGGGGCAGTCAGGGGGTGTGTTCTCAGGGGTCAAGGACACTTCCAGCAAGTAGCACAGCATCTGCACGTGAGCAATCTCTGCAATGGGGGTGATCTTCTTGAAGCGTGTTCTCAACATCTCCAAGCAGGCGGGCACATATTTCTCAAACAGGATGGTCAAATTGGCTCTCTCTGACTGGACTTCTCGGGTATCAATCCAACTCTGGACATACCTGAAAAGTAAATAAGTGAAAGCACATGCCGTGAGATGATTTAAATCTGAACAAGGACATATTGGAGGGGGAGGGGGGGGGGGGGCTGAGGTTGCCTGGACTAGGACATAAATCCAATTGTGTGCAGTCTGAAGGAGTTTCACTTGAACTTTGCATCTCTGAGAACTCTTTGATTCGCTCACTTTCACAACTGTTGATCTCCTTATTTTTAAACAGGTAATATATGACAATAACCTTCTCTGTCACAAATTTTACAAGTTTGTTTTCCTATTAGGGATGCACAAACACAACAGTTGATATAAAAATCAACTTTTTATATTTTCTACACCCAGTCTTATCTTAGAAGACAAAATAAGTGGATCTACAAATGAGTATTTGAAACTGTTGATTCTTACACTGTTCTTTCTTGGTCTTCTCTCTTTCCTGAAATTACCTTTTTTTTTTACAATTTCTGTTAATATTACTTGTTGAGTCAAAAAATTCCTAGAAAGAAAAAAAGTACAGGAAAAGCAAAGGGAAAAAAACAACAATTTGAAACAACAGAATAACTTACGGGTTCCAGCCCAGATCTTGAGTGTTGACAAAGAGAATACCAGCTCGGGACACAGTGGCTGGTGTGGCAGTTCTCAGGTGGCTGATCTCGAACAGAAGTCTCATGGACGGAGTCAAGGGGATTCGCTCATTACTGGCCAGAGTCAACACCTGAAGACAAACCGCTGTTTGTTAATAGCCATTTCGGGTAAGTGGAACAAAATTCCAACTCTTCTGACAGCTGTATTGGCACTGTATTTTGATTGATCATTTCAGACTTCTTTGCTTTGGCAACTGTGACTTTTCTTTACCAAAAGGCTTACATTTTAATAGTTATATGGACACATAGTCTCTAAAAATGACAAAAATACTAGACCTAGCTGTGCACAGGAGCACAAAAAACAAAAATAAAAATAGAAAATAAAAAATTCTTGAGCATGTTGACTTTACTGGATTATATCTCTGTCTGTTTGGAACCAAAAAGTTACACTATAGATATTTCTCTCTTCCTGTTGACAAAAAAAAAAAAAAGACAGTGCTATATTTACAATTCTATTTTCTAAATTTTCTATCTTTCCGGTTAATGAGTGTCATGGTAAATGCATACCAAGCTCAGTGTATTGCCTCCATGTGATATCTGATCAAACTTAAAATTCATTAGTCTGCACTAATGTGACAGTAAATGAGATGAATGACAGATGAAAACTCACCTTGTTATCATCCATGACAGTGTTGAGTGACTCAATCCACATAGGGTCAATGTCACCATCCAGTACAATCCACTTGGGTCCATCACCAGACATGTTGGCCAGATCTCTCATGATGACTGAGAACAGACCTGAGGAGAGGCACACAAAAGAAACATGAAAAGCATTATTTAGTGTTGTGCCATAGTATTTTCTTCATCTCTGTCTTCAGTTAAACTGAATGTGGATTAAGAAATTTGAATAGAAGCTGGATGTGACAAATAAAGGTGAAACCCTATGATTGGTAACACACCACATTTAGTCTCTATTACTTCGTTTCTCCAACCCTACTGTGCATCAGCCTTTCTCTTTCCAATACACTTGCTTCACCCAGAAAATAACTGACCCAAATTTAATTGTAAAGTTAAATTTACTTCTCAACAATTACAAAATAAAAATTGAATATTCCCCAAACACATCCCCACTTAAACACTTCTGCCCGGACCTATTGTGTCACCAACATCTTTCATATCTCTGCAAGTTTCAATGTGGCCAAAGCAAACAGCATTAAAAAATGAAGTATGCATGCATATCTAGCATAGATCTAAAGCAAAGAAGTGACTCAATCACTCAAGCATATCGGTCAGTTTTCATCATACTGACCATCCTTCCACTCTCTTGTGGCTGGGTTGATGACACCAAACAGCTCATCATTGGTCACAGCCTTGGGGTCAAGGTCGATAGCTGTGGGTTTGCGGTTCATGTTCCTGTATGTTCGCTGGAGTGTGTTCCAGATCTTGCTCTTTCCTGTGCCAGCATTACCCAGCAAGAACACAGAGTGACGCACCTCAAACAGTTCTTCCAGCTGGACAATCTGTGAGGTTTAAGACAAATCAAATTAGAGTATTTTCCCACTTGAACACCTAGGAAAGACAACTTATCATACCAACATAAGTTGGTTGACTCTGTGATGAATTTCTGTTTTTTTTTTTTTTGGTGATCCTGCAATAAACTCTTGAAATCTTCAGATATCAAATGGAGAAAAAAATATTTAAAAATAAACCCACTTCCTGTATAGGAACATTTTTATATGCAAGGGAAATTATTCATATTTTTATTCAAAAATGGATAATCATGCCTTTTTAGTTCTTGATAATAATTTCTGAATATATCCAGCTGTCTTCTAATTATCTGCTTCAAACAGACTCTAGTATATAAGCTGAAAGGGACTGATATATTTGTCACTTCATAAAAATATCAGATGAAGAATTAGAAGGTTATATAAAAATTTGTCTGAATTCAGTGTGAGATTTGTTTTTTACCTTGAGGATGAAATTCTCCTCAGCCTGCAGTTTCTGGTCAAGAGTGGCTTGCCTGATTTGCTTCTCAAACTCCATGTTACGCTTACGTGGCACATCCAGAGCTGGGAACAAGTCTCCAATCAGACCCATAAACACAGGCATGTCATCCAACACAATCTTGGGGATGTTGAAATCACGCAGAGCTCTCATCAACACCTGAAAAAGTTATTACCTATTTATTTGACTTCTTGTGAAAACCAATGTTCACATTTTGGTTATAATTAACAGCCACAGAGGGGCACGAACAGTTCATAATCTATCTTTTTGTAAGAGACTCTAAACCATGATTAGCAAAAGATGATCTGATGTACGCAGATTTGAAAATTTTACAACAGTGGTGTGTAAAACAGTTCATGCTCAGAGCTAGACCTGGACAGAGGAGTTTTTTTCAAGGGCAGAGATAAGTCATGTTACATGTGAAACAAAAATGAGAAAAAAATAAAAACAGGTCTGATCAAATTTTCATGATATGATTTCAGTCCATTGAAGGCTGGAAATCAGTCTCAACAATGACTGAGAAATTTCTTAGATTTTGTATCTAATATTCCTTCACCTTGATCTCTTTGACAACTCTCAAGATGCCATAAATCATTTAATGTGTGAAGGTAAGATGAACTTTAATGATAAAAAAAAAAAATGCATGTTTGTCCTCTGAAAATAATTCATGGTATGAAGCTAACAATCACTCTCTCTCTTCATCTGACATGTACACACACGACAAAAGTACAGTTGAAATAGACCTGATCATAACAGCAGTACCCCTAAGACTAAAACAATGCATTTTATTATTTTCATCCTGTTTGTAAGGATTATTCAATTTCTTATATGCAGTTATTGCAAGTTCTCACCTGATCCTCAGGTCGGCCACGGTCACTCCTCTTCAAGGCACCAGCCACCACCAGCACAGACTTGATAGCACGCAGACCCCAATCATAATGGTCCTGAACGGCAATGAAAAAGATGACACAGAAAACTGCCATTAACGGAAAAGAATTCTTACTGGATTTTCATCAATCTATCATTGGAATCTGTGAAAATGTACTGCTGTCTTCAAAACAACACAATTTTGCCTTCTAGCCAGGCAGCTTGTGACAAATTCAGACTATATGCATATTAATCAGATATTTCATGAGAAATTCAGCTTCAGTGTAGATCTAGAATAATTTTTTTATTTGAATTTTTGAGTCTTTATTAAATTCTTTCTGTGTAATTTATAGGCCTACAGATTATCTGTTGTTATGAAGCCGAACAACATTTCCTGGCAGTCCAACTGCTTTTTAAATCTTAAAACTTCCCTTGCTCTGAACTACCGTTTTAGTTAAGAATCTTGCAGAAATCCAAGAAAACATGAATTGTTTAAATAAAAGTTGTCAACATCTCTGCCTTTCCTGGCAAGCTATTCTGGGAGCTCAATGAATATGTTCCTAGAAGTAAGTTCTAGATTTTGTGATCCATTTCCAGTTGTGGCTACCTATCCATTTGCTCTATTGCCTACCTGTTTGGAGAGCAGCTCCTTACACAGACTGTAGAGAGTGATGAACTTTCTGGCCAGCAGACGGGCATCAATGAAGCCCTCAGCCACCAACATGATCTCACAAATCAGCTCAAAATCTGGCACCACCATAGCACAGGGCCTGCAGAAACAACATAGGCTCTCTCTCATTTAGAGTCAGACAAAAAAAAAAAAAAATTGTTAATCTGAAGATTCAAGTTCATCAAATCCTTCAATGAACCTAAATGATACATCCCTATTCATCTGCACAGAGAGCATATTTCAAAAGTAATCTTTCTCAAACACTAACGATAAAAAAGAACAGAAATACCTCATTGTCTAATGAAAATTATTCTTGCTAATCTTGTTTATGGAACTATTTTTTTCAACTTCAATATAAATGGCAAAATCTTCAACAAAAGCAAGACAAATATACAGTGAAAAACTGAAATCTTAATCTAGAATTGTAATACTTTGTAAATCAAGATAGATTTTTTGCCAGCAGCTTAGCATTGTGTGATCCATTGTGTCCTATGAAAATTATGATGAATTTCATAAATTTATGTTTTTCTTTTTATGTATGACCATTTTATTTTTCAAAGATACCATTGTAAAAGTAAAATGGCTCAGCTATTAGAAAGGGCCCTTCCATTAAATGCAGTGTTGACAGCTACATTTTCCTTCCTCGAAAATAATTTCCAGCTGAACTCATTCTCTTTAAGAGTATATCAGTTTATTTATTGATAATGCCATTTCAAGAGTGGAATTCTTTACGTCCGTACCTGAACAGTGCCTTCAGGTTCTCTGGCAGCTCAGTACGTCCAGCATAGCCAGGGTTCATGGTGATGAAGATACCAACAGTTGGCAACAGGCTGATCTCCTCACCCAGGAAATTGAATCTCTTCTTCTTGTCTTTGATGGCATCTTGAATAGTCTTCACCTGCAAGTTAGAGGCAATATCAAAAGTGAAAAGTCCATCAAAAAATCTCTACAAAAAATTCATTTTTACATTGAATGAAGTTACAACTCTTTGTCAACATGAAATTGCAATTATAAATTTATTGCTATGAGAGAAATAGCAGCGAAATAATAATAACACTGGATAGTTTAAATCTACTTTTTTCTCTTGGTCACATTGTTTCGCTGTTTTTTTGTTTTTTTTTTAATTGACAGAACTATAGAGCAAGTTTTTTCACCATAGATTTTAAGAATTATAGAAAAGTTTCTTCAGAAAAACCTTCCCTACAACAGTTGAGACTGTCATATTCCGCAAAGGTGAAGTTAATAGTTTCAAAGCTGATTCGAAAAGCACAATACTGATAAAAGTCAACGATGTTTATTTCCTACTAACTCAAATTAGAAACAACAACAAGTTTACTTGTAAATGCATTTATAAACCTGGACAATGATCAGTTACACATGTATGTTCACAACATCTAGAATCTAGAGATGAGTGGTAAATCTTTTGAGTGTGGAGGTTATTTTGTTGAGTTTGCCGGTATTTACCTGCACTGCCACCACAGACAGCACCTCCACAGCGATGCGGTTGAACTCATCAAAACAACCCCAAGAGCCTGATTGGGCCAGACCTTTGTAGATGTTACCAATGGACTGAAATGGGGAATCAGCAAGCATTGATTGAGATATTGTCGCAACATAATCTAAACAAAGAGCCAAAAAAAAAAAAGAGACAGATGGAATTAAATAGGCCTAAAATTATATGGCATTAAATAAACCCAAATTTTTGCACATAGAACAAAAAAAGTAGGGGAAAAAAAAGATAGAAATGGGAGATCGTTTTGCAAATTATCTGCCCTTTCAAAAAGAGGGACTTGTGTAATGGGAGATCATTTAGACCAAACTTTTACTTTCCTTTGCCAGACAAAAGAGGTGTTGAGCAAGCAGTGTAAAGAGGGAAAATCCTTTTTCCTCTTGCCATTTGAAAGACTGATCACTAAGAAATTTGATAAAATTATAACAATAAGGCGCAAGAGTGATTTTATTCCTCTTTACACTGCTTGCCCAATCCCGCTTTTGTCTGGTAAAGGCAAGTAATAGGACTGAGCACAACGATCTCCTATTTAGAAAAAAGAAATCAATATGTTTATACACATATCAATGACAGTGTAATTTAAGTAAATTAAATGTAAAATGAAAGCGTATTCTAAAGATAAACAAATGTCATTGCACAAGAGGTATGTAATGTTTATATAGTGCAAAGCAAGGGCAAACAGTTTTACCTTGTAGTCCATCTGTTCAGAGCAGTTGAACACATAGACCATGATGCCCAGAGCTCGGCCCAAATCTTTGGTGGTTTCAGTCTTGCCGGTACCAGCAGGACCAGCAGGAGCTCCAGACATGATCAAGTGGAGAGACTGTGTCAAGGTGATGTAACATCTACCAGGAAAAAATTATAAACAAAAACGTGTTGCTTTAATGCAAGACAAAATGATAGCTGAAAAAATGTGACACTGTCAAGAAAAAACATCAGAATATGCAAGTCACAGAGATTTAACAAATTTTAACTTTTTATTAGAAAAAGAATATGCAAGACATTATTGGAAGGTAGCTCACAGATATTTAGCAAGAGATAAATGTCTAAAAATTAACAAATTTAAAAAATATGCTCACAAAAAAAATCAATATTTGAAGAGAGATTTGACAAGATCTGACAAAAGACACAACCTGAGAGATGAAAAAGTAACATAAATGAATGAGTCCTACAAAGTCCTCACCTGTCAGTCAGGGGTGTGATGACAAGTCGAGCAGTGTTGCCCAGGTATTCATGAGCATATCTGAACTGGGCATCACAAATGTTGGCAAAGCAGTCACGCTCATTGTCATCCCAGCGGTGTCGGAGCTGGGACAGCCACAAGAAGGCTTGCGAGCTGTCCACCTAGTACAGAGAAATCAGATGTGAGAAAGCCTATGAATTATGTAGATTTCACCAACCAGTGCATGCATTTGGCTGGGGTTCCAATATAGCTCTCAAACTCTATACAACTTATACATTTTCCCTAGATTTAACATAAGGATGATTTCATCTTATACAAAATGATCCAAAATAATGCATCAATGGAACATCAGATATATGCATTATACATTGTACCTTAAAAGGACTTAAGATTTACATTTTTCAGATGTGATAAGTCAGCTTTAGGCATTTTTCTCTCTATCTTCCTCATAACAGGTCTGTATACCTGGTTGTTTACTATCGAGCTTATTAGTATATTTAAGCTATCATGTCATATCTGTACCTTTTGGGTAATCATTTTGGCTACAACATCACGAGCGTGCACATCAATTGTACAAATGGTCATGATTTTCTGGCGGTCACCACTAGAGAGGTCGCCCAGCAACATAGTGATTAGAGCGTTCAGCTGCGAGATCTGCTTCTTGTTGTAATCCTTCAAAGCGTTCTCATAGCCTTCCTCCAGTCGACCAAATGCCATGTTGACCTCGGTGGTCCACCAGATCTGAGTTCCGCACAGGGCTACCTGTAAGACAGTCAGACACATTTAGGCATGAATCTAATGACATATTCATAAACTTGCCCTTCAATGTAAACTGTGTATTATCAAATAAGATTTGGTAGATGCTACTGAGGCCAGGTGGCCCCAATAGACCAAAAGCCTATTGAGGCCATATGCCCTCAACTCTGTTGACTTCTGAACAGTGTTCACCATAGACTGTTTTAGTACTGAGATGTATCTGGCTAAAAATGCTCACCTGAGCCAAACTTAAATAAACTTTCCACATGGACATAATAGTCACTTCAATAAGATTTTCATGGGTAGAAAATTCAACAAAAGCATTATTTTCTTTATTGTTGCACAATGGAGTGCCAACAATTTCTCAAGACAACATCAACTGAATTGCTGAAGAATATCACATAAAACACTTTACAGAAAGAGAAGGGAATTTAGTGTAATCAACATTGAATTTGTTGCACAAGTATTTGCTTATGAAATCCTTTTTGATAAAAAAAATATTGATCCTGCAATTACTGCAGCAACCTTATTTTACAATGAACAAAAATCTCACCTATACAATAGGAAAACAGATATCTGGTCTAATTCTTGTCCTAAAACTATCAACATGATAACCATGATCTACTCATGTTTTGTTTGAAAAAGAGCAATATCTGCTGTACGTTGCAGATTCATAACTGTTTCTGTAACATGAAACTGACCTGTGCAGGGTAATCAAAGAGCCATTGGTCTCTAGGCTTCTCCTCATAGCCTACAACAGCCTCTGTCATTTCATGTCGGACAGTTGCCTGCATGGCCTTCAGCAAGCGGTTGAGCCAGGTTTCTACCTGTCCATTCAAATCACATGGACTGTTGAGATCCACATACTCTCCATCCTTACTGTACATGCCCAGAGCATTTTTGATTGGTTTGTCCTCTTTGTCCAGCTCAAACTTCAGCTTGGCCATCGAGTCAAACAACTTGGTGAGATGGCGTGCCACCTGGATAAGAGACAGAGACATAGATGCTAAAAATTGAATTGGAACATTTTTTCCTTTTTTCCCAAATCCTTCACTGATACAGCTACAACCAGTGGATTGAGAAATCATCTTAAAATCTCAGTAGCTTATGTTTGTGTAATTTTTGTTCATCAAGACTCTAAGGAATTTGGAACAATATAAATAGATTTATATCAACGTCTGTTACAAAAAAAAATAATTTTTTTTTCTTCGTTTACAGAAAAGCAAAATGGTGTCACACAATAATTAAGAAAAGAGACTAAACTATCGAGCGTTAAAAAATAGCTATGATATTACTGTTGGGAATCTTGTTTTTTGGTCTTTTATTGGTCTCTTTAACCCTCAGATCATCTCTAATAGGAATAGATTTCAAAATGAACCTGGTATTTAAATCAAAGAAAGTGTAATGCATTTCATTGTGTCAACAAAGCAACTATGCTCATATTCGATTGATATTGACCCATCTATGTAAATTTAATATGCATAAAGCAATAGTGATTGAAGACACAAACTAGAAATAATTACTACTCCACATTTTATGATGTTCCAAAGAATTCCAAATCTATATTATATTTAATGATCTCATTCACATATGGGTTGAATTTCTTGCTAAAAATGTCTGAAAGGTCCACGAAAAAAAAGTCTGGCTGTATAACTAAACAACAGTATCTGATCAACTTACAATGACAGGATCATTTCCATTGGACAGGATGTCCAGCAGATCAGCAGAGGACACGAAGTAGAAACGTGGGAAGGCCAGACGCTTAGTCTCCAGGTACTCAGCCAAAGCCTTCTCACACAGGGCTAGTTGGTCTTGCAGGGTTTCTAGTTTTTCATACAAGTTTGGTTGGTTGGTTGAGTCAACCACATTGGTGGTCTTCTCCACTTGGCTGACTAGTTCCTGCAGGAGAACACCAGTGGTTGCACATCAAAATCTATCACCAGTTCTTTCTTTTTTTTCATTTCTCATATATTATTTTATATATGCAAATCAGCTAATATTCTTGTAATCCCTTTCAAACCAAATAGGATATTTCATTTTGTTACATGAAATGACATTTTTGCCACTTGAAAATTTTCATCAGAGTTGACAAGAGTACGCCCGATCTATTTTCACCCACACCTCAACTACTTTGAAAGACTTTGGGTATGATACCTTCAATCAGCATTTTATATCGGATGAATACAATAAGAAATATCCATACTAACAATGTTTCAACAAATAACACTCTATTTACAGCCTATATTTTGTTTGCTATTTATAAAATGAAACGGGATTTATGATAATTTGATTTCAAGAGGTTGTTTCAGAAATTTTATCTCACCCACAATTAAAGAATAATTTAGTTTATTGATTGATCCATCAATAAATTAAAAGATTGGTAATATCTTATACCCAGTGGACCTTTGGAAGACTAAAATTCATTTCTATTCAGATTGTAAGCTTACCTTAAAGTCTGTATCAATGCCATCAAATCTCTTGGAATCTTCAGGCAACTGTTTCCTGATATCCTCTGAGCCAATGAAGATTGACTCCAAGTGGGACCAGGTTCTTTGGACCTCCATGTAGATAGAGATGACCTGGTCAGCAGTGGACAGCTTTTTCTGCCACACAGAGACCTCTTGCAAGAAATGGGCAATGTACTTCGAGGTCATCATGTTTTGCAGTTGGACCTGGTAAACAAGAAAATTAAATGACAGTTTAAACAAAACAAAACAAAACAAAACAAAAATAAATTTTAAAAAATAATAAAAATTGACGGCTTGCATAAAAATAATGCACTTAATCTCATCAAAGAATTGGTAATGTACATACCACTCATGATGATATTACAACATTATTGTCATAAATGCACTGTTGCCAGGTAAAATCACTTTTATTGATAATGGCTCTTTATTTGATATTTCCTCCCCATGTCATTTGTAAACAAAGGGAGTCTGTGGGTGGATACATTTTCCAGACCAGGCATGGAATTATATGTTCAAAAATGACACTGAAATACTTTTCTTAATAAAACCTGCATGAATTCATTTGTCCATTTTATGAATGACCTAAATTAATTAATTGTCAATGACAGAAATCTGAAACATATTTTCCTCATTTGCATCTCATTTGATTTGCCTTAATGTTGTTGAAAAAAACAGTGTAGATGTCTGATGTTTTGCATAAGAAACAAAATGTCAAGTTCATCTTATTTTACCATCTTGGCTGACCACTGAAATGTTATCTCATTTTATCTTGACAGTATCTCACTTGGTTGTCCTCAAGGGTCTCAATCAACTCCTCAGAAGTCTTGATGATGGTGATGCCAGTGCGTGGATGTTTCTCATGCTCAAACTCCATGGTGGCCCAGGTGGTGTCCAACTCTTTCAGCACTTTCTCCATGCTCATCTCCTTCACAGCCTTGTCCACAATACCTCTGACATCATCCTCATAGTTGTGCAGATTCAAGTTCAACAAGTCAGCCAGTGTGGTGCTTTCGTCCATGACAAACTTCACCTGTAGAAATCAGATTTGCTGACGCTCATTATTAAGCTCAAATCGCTGCATTTATCAGCTGAGAACAACAGAACTGATTTTCTATTATTAGATAAAATGATCAAATATAATAGCAACATATACTGCCAAAGAATCTTAAGGAAAAATTAGAGTAAATAAATTGACAGAAATCATTTGTAAAAAAATAAATGATAATGTACACAGCTTTTGGCCTAATGTTTTCTTTTTCATTTTGGAACTATAAGAAAAGGTACATTACGAGTAAAAAATATGAAAGAGAAGATTTGCTTTTTTCCTCCTCTCTTTTAACAAGAATTATTTCTGATGAGTTATGATTTTTTTGGAAGACTTTGAAAATTGAATTTAAGTAATTTAATACAATTTTATCTTGCTCAAAACTTTGAAAAATGTTAAGAGAGAATGTGTCAGACAAGGTTCATAAATAGGTACATGTAACAGTTTGTCACTGTGAAAACAGGAGGATAGTAAGCAAGTACTTTAACTGGCAAAACATGAGATAGGCATGCAACATTGAAGAGAATTAGTAGATAAAGAGACAAACTCTGGGTCAATTTGCAAATGTCCAGAATGTAAGTGAACTGTTTGGAAAGGTCATTACCTTGGTGGCTGTCATGAGTTGCTGCCAATGCCTGTCTCTGATGGCTGGGTTCTGGAGTTCAGACACAGCTCTGAGTGAGGTCAGCATGTTCTTCACCACATTCTCCACCCCAGTGTAAGCATCCCAGGCTCGCATTTCCTTGTCCAGACTGCGGATGTCCTTGGCAAACTTCTTGCAGTCCAGGTCCATCTGCTCCACATTGATCTCTTTCCATGGCGTTGTCTTCCAGTCATCAATGCTGCTGCGGACAATGATGATGTAGTCCCACAAGGTCTTGAGAAGTTTGATTTCCTTTCGGCACTGTTTCAGCTGCTTAAAGTCAGGGATGTTTACCTCAAACAGGCTTGCAGACTCCATAAGAGTGGCCATATCTTGTTCCATGCTCTTGATCTCCTCATGATACTGAAGAAACACATTATCAAACATAAATAATGTTTCAGACAAACTGATATCAAAGGTAAGTTCAAACTTTTCAAATCCTCTGGAAAAAAGCTTGTCTGGAAAAAATAGTAATCATGCTAATTTGGTGTATTTAGTATACAATCTTTTTATCATTTAATTTTTTGATAATCAAATAAATTATATTAATAAAATAATAATAAAATACAAAAATGGAGTAAATCAAGAGAAAATTACAACATAGCTTTATATGACATTTCTAATTTCCTAAGAACGTTAATTATCAGCACAAAAACTAAGATCAGTCTCTCAAATTTTATGACCTGAGACACCACAACAGAGCAGACAGATAAGCTTACTTTGTCAAGGTGATCGTATGGTTTGTCACACTCATATCTGAATGGTGGAATTGTTCTGAACTTTTCACGGAACTTGTGCTGGCTGGTGTCAAAGGTTGCACTCTTCTTACGGATGTTGGTGACCTCATTAGCCAGCAGAGGTGCCACCTGTTGCTTCACTGTGATTGCAATCTTCTTTGTGTTGTTCCACTGCTCTGGAAGTTCCTGTTGGAGGAAAAAATAAAATTTCCAGTGATATTACCACAACAATATAATTTATAATAATGAAAATAAAAAGAATTTAAATGTCAAAATGTGCTAATAGTAAAATGGCCGGTACCTTACATTAGTTCTGTTTTAGCTGGTAAGATACTGCTAGTTTAAGTATGGAGGTAAGAAGTAAAGATACACAAAAGAAAAAGATTGATAGGATTAAAATTCAAATTTAGTAGACCTCTAAAATGACAAAAAAAAACAAAAAAACAGAGATTAAAAAAAAGTTTTGTCACATTTGTTCATACAGATGCTGTCAATATTATTTGGTCTTGACAAAAAAAAAATGAAAGGGCTGAAAAATGTTTTTAAAAAAATTGTTCAGATGCATTTTCTTTGACTTTAAAACATGTCTGACAATCTAAGCGAGGAAATGTTCCTGCGGCCAGTATGAGAGTTTAAACAAATATATATGCTCTCATACCTGCAGCTGCACGTGGACCTCATCCGGCATTTCCTGATCATATGTCTTGAGGAGTTCAATGGTTTGCTTGAGTGGTTCAAACATCTCGTCTGTGGTTTGTTGCCTCTCTCTGACAGCAAAGAGATGACCCATGACCTCCACAAGACCATCATAATCTCCATCTTCTACCTCTTTTTGCAGGCCAGAGTCAGTTGTCTTGATGAACTGTGTCAGACTGTTCAAACTGGAGGGAGAGAAAACAGAAGAGTCAGAAAATTAATTGTGAACAAAAGTTCACAAAAAAAAAGGGAAGAATAAGAAATTGTAATGGTGTAACCGGCCATGGAACAAGATCGAGTGGTCTTGCTGACACAGCACTACATAGAACAGTAAATGAGAAGTGAAAAAGAGATAAACATAAGAAATGGTGGATGAAAAACATTCTGAAATGGACAAAGAAAAGGCACAAGACTAAAGAGCACAACTTTGACAGGTGGAGATGTTTGACATACAACTCATAAGGTGCTACAAAGACTGCAGATGAAACTAAAAGATCAGAATAAGAAATGAGTTCTTAGATATAGCTACTGGTAATCAATCAGTTGTTTCATCTTGATGGGTCACAGTTCACTATAAGATAGCAAAACCCATAAAAAAATTCTAATTACCAACACAGATTCAGAATTGGAAAAAATCACAGACTTTGTGTCACAGCACATCTAACAATAGGCTAGATATATTTCATTTAGAGTTCCTTGCTTCGTATACAAACTTTGAACATTTCAGAGTTACTTGCACTTCCAAATTTGTCTGTTGAAAAACAACAACCATTTCCACACCAGCTGTAAGATGCAGACATATAATACATAAAAGTTCAAATGTTGAAATAATAAAATATCATATTTAGTCTGCTTATGTCTCCGGCAACCTTAAATTATTGTATCTCCATTGATATAATAGTAGTGAAATTCATAAAGAGACAATAAGCAACAGACAGTTTACAGCATTATAAGCAAGCAACAATCTCTTGTGAATTGTACACAAAAAATTCTGTTACTGAGTACCTGTTGGTCACATGGTCAATGAGATGTTGCTTGAACATGAAGCTCCAGCGCTTGATGATGTTGAGCAGAGAAAGTTTGAACGGTTTGGCATCCACTCGGAACCAATTTTCAAACAGTTCTGTGTCTTGGATGAGGATGGCATCTTCATAAACTTTCTCGTAGGTATCAATCTGGGATAGAGTGTCCAGCATATTCAGTCTGAGATTTCAGCATTATATTTTCAAATACATCCAAACTATCCTTAAAAATACCACACAAAAAAATATATACATTGATAACACTTCTTGAAAAGCTTCATACCCATCCTCCCAGAGGAGATTTTCCTGACTAAACATTAGTAACAAATTTTGTATGATGTTCAGTAATATTTAGTAAAACAACACAAACAAACAAAGCAGCACAAAATATTACTTTAAAGGTTCAAAGTGGCCAAGATTAGAAAAGTTTGATCATTCAATAAAAATTGCAAGCAAGTGATCAGCACAGTTTTGCCCAAATACACAGGATAATAATCTGTCATTATGTTCATATTGAAGCCAGTGATCCTATGCAAAGTTTTGCCCAAAACATTGCAGTACTCTTTAAAGTTTTATGCGGAAGAGGAATAACTCTAAAAGCCTAGATATTTCAGGAGATTTCTTGTGAATGCTGCTTTATTGGTCAAACAGACAAATAGCTATTACCTGTTCCTTGAACTGAGCCAGTGTTGGTGGGCTCTCAGGTACACCTTCATCAGCATGGGCTTCTATCTCCTCTGTGGTCAACACATGATTGTACAACAAGAATTGTCGCATGAACTCATTGCGATCATCCACCCACAAGTATGCATAATTGTCAAAGGAGTTGCGATACTCGCAGGCTTTGTTCATGATGTTTTGTACTCTGTCCATAAGATCTTGTCTCATCTCACTAAGTTCTTCCATATCTTCCAGATCAGGCTGGAAATCAAAATATGATATCTTTTACTGATAAAGCTGTGTTGAAACCTGTTACACTATCATAATAATACATACTGAATAATATTGGAATTTTTTTTTCACTTGTATCAGTTTACAGTATAAAATAGATAATAAAGAAGAATGAGATAGATAATCAATACAGACATAAATTTTGTCAGATTTTGCATCATCTATGTCCTAGAAATTGGGCCGCACCACAAGTTCCTTTGTTTTCTCTGCATACCTGATAATGCTGTTGGCCAGAATGTTCTGCCAATCTTGGGATCAATGATGCCTGTTTGTACACATCTCCCACTAAACCATCCACTTCATCATAGAAGCCATCAGCCACTCCAAAGTCAAGAGAAGGAATAAAGACCATCTCTGGCACATGGAGTTCCAGCTTAGCCTCATGAAGAGGGGCTGGATTCAGTTTGGGATCTGGCGAGACAAAGATTAGAAGACAACATACAGAACAATTCCACAATCTTATTATTGAGATGAACTGTTTAAATAACATTGCCATCAGACACTATTTTTAAAGGAGATTTAAACTGTGTATGGGAAACAGATCACAAACAAATGTCCATCAGTTTCATTTATTTTTTTTTAATTTCATGCTTATCATTTATTACTCAAATTTTCATCTACAGCATAGATTTTCATATCATATCATTTTTCAACATGAAAGAAATAAAAGAACTTATGAAAATGCCTCACTGATCAAAATCTTAGGAAATATAATAATAGAATATCTCAGCCTAGTGAAAAAAACTAAATCCTTTACCAGTATTAGCAAGCATAAACTGCAAACTGCACCGGATGGTGTTGAAGAAGCCATCAACCACCATCTCATCAATGTAGTCCACATAGGCCTTCCAAATATCTGTGTTGGCATCAGCTTTGAAAAATTCTAGGTTTTGCTGTGAGAAAGGGTGAAAATGACATAATAATATGTGAACATTTCAAGTTCAGTGAATATTTAATAATATGATCAAATCCACTAACATACCTCAAATAATAATGAGTCTAATTTTACTAATGAATTGTCTACATGAATTTGAGATTAAAAGTGCCTGAAAGAGTGAGAAATGACAAGTGTTTTCTCAACTTTAATTGTACTTTGATACTTAAGAGGAAGAATTCTTTATGGAATATTATTTAATGATTTTTGTGCACTGTCAATTCATAATTCTAAGTGTTGAATAACTGAGGCATGTCTTCTATCAAAATATACATTCGTTTCTGTGCAGTTAAATAGCTATCATGCTTCTATAGCTTTTTTAAACTTGTGAAACCAAGTTATTGAGCAACTCTGGTGTTTTGTGATAGAGCAAATAACTTGTGAAAAAAGCTGCCTCAGAGGCTTTCAACTTTACATCCCTTGATGAGATCAAGAGGACAGTATTATCATCACAACTGAATACTTTCAGTCAAGCTGAGGTTAGCTTTAAAACAAACAAAAATTGAATTCAATCAAAACTCAGTTCACTCCTTAAATCAATCCTATTCATAACTGATATTTCTGATGATGTGTTCAGATATTCTTCGAATACTCCGACTTTTTTTTTTTCCGCGGCTGGTTCAATTGAATCTTACTTTGACTAGACCATGAATGCTGTCTCCAGCAGTTTTGATTTCAGCATATCTCTTGTTGATTCTGTCCTCTCTGTCATCAAGTTGCAGCAAACTGTCATGTTTGTCATCCTTGCGTTCAAACAATGGTGTCTTTGACCAGGTTGTCATGATCTTCTTGATCTCTTCCACATTATCTTTGGTTTTCTGTACTCGCATTTCCAGGTCATGCACCTGATCCCTGGTCTTCTCAATGTATTCCCATACACCTGAGGATGACCAGAACATGTTACTGATAAACTGTCATATTAAACAAAACTAAGTAAGATTAGGTGAGATCAAGTCCATGTCAATTTCTGTTCACACTTGATTACATAATGACTCAAACAGTATCCACATCCACACTCATGCATGTGCACACACACACACACACACATACTCAGCCCATACATAATCATTTACAAAACATCTAAAATATCATCACAAATACATCTAAAAAAAATAGATGCCCATTAGTTCATTAACCTGTTAAACCCTAAAGCCCGGTACACCAGCCAGATTTTCTGATGTCAAATTCCCCACAGCCCAGTAGAAAAGGCTGAGAAACTTACCCCAATCCTATGCATCCACCACAGTTAAAAATAGATCTAATAGGTTGCTTTGGGCCGAGGACATTTAGGACTATGGAGATTACAGACGTCTGTGGCCATGATCATGTTTGAAGCTTGTGTTTACAAAAGATGCTGAGCATGAAACGAGAACTGTGTGTTCTTGGCCCAGAAGGCCAGGGACAGGTGTTTTTCAAGCACTGGTGACCAGGGTTTAAAGGGTTAACAAAATGATAACATGACTGAGAACAAAATTCTAAGGAAACAAGCAGGGAAGATTGGGGTAAAAAACAGAGATGAGAGTTTGCTTATAAAATGCCATACCATCATTCTCCCAGTTCAGTGTTTTCTCTGCTTGCTCTAACTGCTGGTCAATTTCTGCTAGTTGACCCTCAATCAAGGGATACTCCACTTCTAGGACAGTCTTACGAACCTGGAAACATTAATAATTGACTAAATATTAGACAGTATCACAGACACCCAGTTCTATAAAACATAGAACACTTGCTTCGTTTTACTGTTTCAACAACAAACTTACGAACTTTTATATCATAGTGAAATAGAACCACTATCATTACAGCACGCTTAATATTTTGGTTGTTTCAGAAAAAATAAATGTGTTAGTGTGCATTGACAAACATTTTACTATAGAACTGAGTTTTGGACAAAGGGCTTTATCATGTCCAAATTCAAAATAAATTTACAGAAAACAACAAAAAATAAATAAAAAGTGTTGTTCCTTTGGTTTTCAAATAACATTATTCAGGTGTGCAGGTGGGCTATTTAAACGGTGGTTTCAGTATTATTTGCTCATAGTATCAGAATAAAGAAAGTCCAAGGGGAAATGAACTTCAAACAACAGACAGACAGACAGAAAAAGAGAGATCATACCTTGTTGTACCACTGCACAGTCAGGTCCAGATTGGCTACAAATTTGCGGAAGGTGTCATTCTTGGAGTACATAGCACTGGCGCTGTTTGGAATCTCTTCTTTCTCACGAATCTCCAAGTATTTGACCTCTCGCAGCACAGCAACCAGCTGGAAAAAACAACAGATTCCATAAGTTAATAATCAAGTTAATGGTTTCCCACAAGCTCAGTCATCACAAGTCTATTCTTTTACCCAAATATTTATCATAATATCACCTAAACTTGTTTTCTGCAAATCATTCCCAGAAATTTTTGACAATGGTCTGACATGCCTGGATGCATAAATACAATGATTAATTTTTGCAAAACAAAAGAAATATGGGCAACAATACAGAACAGTTCAGCATAAAAAAAAAAAAATGCAAAATCTCAACCTCGCCTCTAATTTTTTTATTTATTATTATTATTTTTTTTTATCAAACTCATGTACAATGACATCATAATATAAAAAAATGATCATCTTTTATTCTCTAAGGCAAAAATCAGGGAAAGCTATGACTTTGTGTTCCAGATTATCTCTATCACATAGCGCACAGGTATATTTTGGCATAGGTTCTGCTTTCACTGTAGGTATCATTAACTCCAACACAACATATTATATCTTGTCTCACGATTTGAAGCACACTGAGAAGGTATTGTGCTTAGCTACAAATCCATGATATATTATATCATAAACTAGGGGAAATAGGTCTGAGTTCAAATTTTTCCTTAATGAGTTATTGGTGCTGATAGAAAAGGCAGTGAGTGCATTTTACTTTGGTGAAAGAAATACTTAGCTATGACTCTCCTGTGCCGAGATATTCATGTTCAAAGTTAATTTCTATAATGTGATTGTCAGTAAAGTCTTATTTTCTCAACAAAATCTCTTTGATATCCAACTTATTTCCAACCAATTGCGTGATACATGCACTAATTCTTTTCAGCAACAGTTATTTGTGTTTACCTGAGGATCAAAGTTGACACTGATGAGATTTGTCTCCTCATTCCTGGTCAGTAGAGGCTGCTTCAAGTTGAAGCTGCAAGCTTCATCAACACCCTTGGTCCAGTCGTTGTATACCTCCTGGTCCCATCTAGTGTTAACAGAAGAGTATTGTTAGCCATGTCAAACAACTTGTCTTCAGATTCCATGCAGAACTTTCCCTTACATTTCCGTTGCTTTCTTTTTTTTTTTTTTAATAATGAAAATGACTATAACAGAGAGGTAAAGATGTAAGTGACCACTGACAATCAATACAAATTTTACATTTCCAAGAAAAGTTAAAGATTTGAATTCTGATAGAAGTTACCATGTCTCTTATGACTACTAACAATTTAAAGCTACACAAGCATCAAGCCCTGACCTTGCACATAACTCAAATTTATTAAGGAGTTTGTCTTTGTGACTTTGCATACAAACAAGGCTGAAAAAATTAAACTAATATCATGAGCTTTTCAACATCTGTTGGTATTTTTTTGTTCAAGCTCCAGACTACTTTACTACTTTTTCTTACTTCATACCATCAGTTGACGCAAACAAAATAACTTACTGAGCAAGCAGAGCCATCATCTCCTCATACTTGGTAAACACCAGCTTGGCATGGTCACTCTCCATGATTCTGAGATAGTTAATAGAGCAAAATTTCTGAAAAACAATAACTCAAACACATCCCGCTATTCAATCACAAGCAAAAAAATTTTTCTTTTTTTTTTTTTACTCATTTCTATCCATTTCTTTAAACAAAAGTACTTTAACAAAGCAAAGAAATATGACAAAAATTTACAACTGATTTAAAAAAAAAAAAAAAAAGAAGAGGAAAACGATCAACAATTTTTGTTTTAAATTCTAACACATCTCCATTATAAAATAATTCAGTATGACATGGACAGAATGACACCTATTAGATTTACCGATTGTGAAAGAGTTTTAAAAAAGTATTCCACTCACGGATGTTCCATGCGTTTGTAATTGGCCATAGGAGCTGAGATCCTATCTGCCATCTCTTTGGACCAACGTAGGGAGCCTGTCATGTTGGGCATGTTCTTGTGGATTGGGGCTTTGCCAGTTTCTTGTTTGCAGGCCACCTTCAAAAGACAAATAAAAATTGATATACTGCATTTTAACATTAGCCATAGCTTGCTAGGAGTATACTAAAATAAATGGAGTTTAGCACTTTGGTCTTAAAGAAAAACAGGAGCAAAAAATACCTAATCAGGTGAAATGAATCAGGTATCAGATTCACAGACTGATCAGTTATTAATTTTAACCATGAAATTTCAGTATAAAAGAGTTGAAGCTAGACGATTTCTCCTTCCCTTTTCATTGACACTGATAACCCTGCACATGAAAAATTTGAATCTGGCATATTTCAGCTGCTCACATAACATGTATGATATCTATTCTTTTTTCAACACAGCTTTGTCTCCCACTGTTCAACATATAACAAATTATCTCTCAGGGCCTGAGAAGCTGTGATCAATACACAGTTTTTCACATAGAATAAATACACACCTGGGCATTGTACATTTGTTTGGCATCATCTAAATTCTCATGCATTCTGTCTACAACAATAGGATATTTCTCATCAAAATCTTTCTTGATCAGTGGCCTTTCAAGAAGAGAACCCATGATGTCAATCAGCTGTGGATTTGTGTAAAAGAAAGAAATATGAAATGAGTTAAAGCATCCTAATCCGATATCTTTGGATATCTTTTTTTTTTTTAAATAAAATTATAGTTCTCTTTCTTCAGAATATACATCTCTCTCTCTCTCTCTTTTTTTTTTTTTTAATTCTATTTAATATTGATTAGATCTTGGAATTTAATATTATCCACAAGGAATTGAAAGAAATGATAAATCTGGATAACAAGTCTATTTTCTTCTTTCATTCACCTTGTACATGGATTCTAGACCAGAGCAGTCATCAAAGCCCTGACAGATGATGGTAGCCAGTCGGCGATCAAAGTCAGCAATCTTCTCTAGAAAATTGTGGTAATCATCCACAAATTCCTGGTAATGAATGAAAATTTTGTTACCATAATAATCAGAAACATAATTAATCCTCTGATATAGTAAAATCTTGAACCTATTTGTCATTTTATGCGGTAGCCACACCTAAGCACATATTTTTCTGTCACTGATAGTAGTTACTCAGAAAGGTATAAATACAAATGATTCTGACCAACTTTAATATTGTAGAGTAAAAATGATTTTCATTACTAGTTACTAAGGAGAATTTACAACAATTTCTTCAGGTGCAACCAAACATTAATGACTATGTGTATAAAAAAATGTAAAAAATAAGAAACAAAGCCTAAAAAAACAACCAAACAAAACTAAATCGAAACAATTAAATATAGTTAATCTGTGAAATCACTAAGATAGATTTATTCTGATCTTTCAAAAGTCTCGAGCAATAATGCAAATGTGTGATCATAATGCTTACATCACTGCCAGTGTCAAGACAGTCATAAGTGCGCTCAGAGAATACTTTGTACTGCTCATTGAATTCAGTGAACACATTCAGGACTTGGCTGCTGAGTTGCTTCCCCTGGATGCCACCAAGTTCAATCTTCTCCAGCTTGTAGAACTCAAGGGCAGTTTCCATTAGTTCCTGAGGAAGTATTGTGATATATCTTAGTATCACATAAGACATCATCAATAGACAGTTATCATTTTTAAAGAAACAGAATCAATAAATCTATTGCATTATAACTGCCAACCTCACGGGCCATTCAATCTAAATAGGATTATTTTCTAATTCTTCCATGATATGTCTCTGATAATAATTTTACGTCTGAAGCTATCTATAGATTTGTTTTATTCCTTTCAAAATCATTATGTCTCATCTCTCAGTGATAACATTCTGGCTTACTCCTGTTTTTGGTAACGTCCACATTTTCCAATCTTTTAATTCTCCATTTAGGTAATTTTCTGCCCAGTTCTGCTTGGGTCGACCGACAGCTATTATTTTAGATCATGTTTAACATTCATATTCCACCAATTCAATTTCCTTCCTGTAACAGTCACATTTTGTCACCTGTACACTTTAAATCCATAGATGTTGGAAATAACACCATTGATTATACAATGATAGCATCCAGCTTGAAACACTGACCAGTTCACTTATCCATTTAGTATATCATATAATATCTTGCAATTGATAGGATTACAGTCGAAAAGAACATTGTCTGAGCCACTCTTGAGTTTATGGCATTTTTTTTGTTTTGTTTGTTAATGTTAATGTTTACTAAAAACAAGCTGTATGAAGATGTTTGCTATCATTAGCATTTTGAGTTTAAAATTTATTTTGTTGTTTAGCTATCAAATCTTAGGGCAGGATTAACAAGTAAAGAAGTTAAGGTGATAATATTTCAAGGTAGAATCAATGTTGCTATCAACAAAGAATCAAATAAGAATGCTTTATTTTTCTCTTCTAAGGGTGTTTTTCTCACCTTGACAGTTTCAACTCTCTCCTGGAAACGAGCATATCTGGCAAACACTAATTCTGGAGCAAACTCCCATTCCCGTGGTTCCTTGCCATCCTTGAAATATGTGGACAGTTTTGCTTTATGTTCGTCATATGATGAACGGAAGATCTGCAAAACTTCACAGGATTTGCGGACTTTGCCAATGACTTCTTCAACTTCACCTTTGAAAAGCTCATCTGGAGCAAGAAAATTTCTGGCCTGAAAAAGATACAGGAGATAGTAATATTAGATGGTTAACCTACTCTACTTAGAAGATGATCATGAATACAATCGTCCTTTAGTAAAACCACCAATCCTTGTTTTCAATGTAATGATTTGTTGCACTGATTTCAATCAATTAACTTAAACATGAAATGTGTCAAGAAATATGATGGTCATAAATGTTCACTTATTTCATTGCTGAGTGCCTCAAAATCACATAAAAATATGCAATGTCGATTTAAACAAAATGATTTTGTAAACACTAAAAATCATTGTATATCTATCTCACAAAGTCATTGTGAGCAAACAAACAAAAAAAAAAAATAAGCAATTGCGAATTCAAAGCATTCAACAAATAATTGACAACTCTGCCCCATAGCTATAAACACAAGAAAGCACTGACCATCTCAATAATCATGTTGCAGATCTCTTGCAGCAGAACAATGATGCGAGCAGGGGTGTTGTAGTAGTCTGAGTTAGACCACACCAGACACACAGTGTGCATTAGTGGGGCCATCATTTTTCCACTCTCATCAAATTCAGCTTGCTCAAGGTCCTCCAGTATGTGACGCAGAGGCTTCAGGTGCATGTTGATGTCCTGGGCTTCAGTCAGAGCTGTCAGAAAACAATAATACAGGTGAAAACAAAATGAACATAAATGAAAAGACATGCATGGCGTAATTTAGAAGCCTACTAAACCTATGCACTTTTTGATCAGCTATAGCACTGAATTTCATAAATGAAAGAACACAAGATACAGCCAAAGACTTAATTTGTGCATGGGTTTAATAAATGAAAAATCTCACAGAAAAAAAAAAGATAATCAGATATTAACAACTGAGACTTTCCTGTATTTCTATATCTTCATAATCTAATGAACTTTACTAGTATGAAAGCCAATCGACAAAATTACCTGCAACAACATCCCTGAAAATGTTTTTGAATGAAGGGAAATAGCTGCTGTTTGCTCTCTCAAGAAGTTCTGCCATCTTTCTCACTTTTGGATCACGAAGCTAAAACAAGAAGAGAAAAAAAAAAAAGAAATTAATTTAACGAAGGAGGAAATTTTTCACTGCACTGTTAGAAATTGACCTTCATCAATCATGCTAAATCATTTTGATACTGTGCCAATTATTATTTAAAGAATATGGTTAATTCTCGCAACAATTTGAACTTGAAATTGATGGGCTACATCAAATTTTATTTTCACAACTATAACAAAAACAAGAAACAAAAATAGATGAATGTTATTTTGAAACAATTACTCATGCTATTAAGCTTTTGAAATTTGATACAGTGGGGAATTCAATTTGATGTCCATACTCTGGCATTAGTGAATACTGTATTACCTGTTCATAAATGCATTCCAGGTTCTGAGCTTTGTTTTCCCAGAATTTAATTTCAACGAAAGGAGATGGATTCAATCCTTCCAATAGAGGCTGTACAGAATCTCGCTTTAGAACATCCCGGATCTGGTGAGTCCATTCAATGATTACAGATTCAATGGCATGCACCAGGCTGCGATCATAGGTCTCTCTGGAAATTAACAGATAATGCAGACAATGGTTAATCATTTGATTAAATGTTTTTATAAACAAGTTTTTGCTGTTGTCAAGAATGGGTGACAATGCTAAAGAAATTATTGTGTTTAATAATGAAAGATATTCAAGTGCTCCTGCCCATTCTGTCTCTTAGAAAATCTTTAAAAAAGAACAGGCAGCAAAGATGAGAAATAAGAAAAGACTGACATAAAGAAAAAATAAATTTCCATACTTTTCACCATCTCCAGCATCTTCAACCCTCTCTGCACCAACAGGAAGGGGCAAGAGTGTTTTTCCCTTTGCTTGTCCAGAGACAACATATACATTGCTCTTCAAATTATGTACATGACGAGTGACATCATGAGAGACAACCTTTGGCCATTTGTCATGATTCCTGTCGTTTGACAAAAGAGGCACCAAGACCTGATGACAGAAAAAATATCCAGTTAACAAAATGCATATCTGCATTAGATCTAATATCTAGACTCTAGACAACCAAAATATTTAACAAATAAAAATGGGCTACAAGTCTAATTTCAAATACAGTCTGCCATTCATGCAACAGACAAGAGATACAAGGTCTTTGAAAATAAATCAGTTAATACTACTGGTATATCTAAGATTTAATTACATTTACTCATAAGTGAAAACATAAGCAAGAAGTTAAATGATAAGTATTAATATACACACAGAGACAATAACTATCGGAAGGCCTACAAGTCAAATAATGTTAGACTCTTCTCAGTATCACAATTATTATGGTTCTCAATAAAACAGTAAAAAAGGATGGGTTAGGTAGGAAAGCACTTTCAAGTTACCTCCTGCAAAACAATTTGAGTTTCTAACAATAAAGAATTGAATATTGGCAACAGTTCTTGTACTCTGATTTATGTTTCATTACCCTGATTTACATTTTCATTACCCTTTCCGAGTCTGCCGCTATTTTTAAAATCTTTATATAAAATGAAAGAGAGATTAACAATATACCTATGCAGTTTTCCTTTGAACAAATCTAATAGGTTAACATTAACTTCCATGATCAAGCTCTCATAAGAAAGCACCTAAAGTCTGGCAAACTTGAGATGAGAGACCACACATGACATGAACAAAATAAACAAACTCAGTCAAACAAGTGGGCTACAAGATAAGACAAACCTCATCAACAAAGGCTGACAGCTGGTCAAGAGGAGAGGCTGACAGATCCCCATACAGTAAACTGTTTCTCAGTACAGTGTCTTTCTGGATTGCATCTCTTGATCGTCTGACAAAATAACATGCTTTTGCCTTAGGATTTGCAGGCCACTCATACTGAACTTGAAGTCCTCCGGATGCTGTGGCGATGATGACAATCGTATTTATTTCAGGCTTTTCAAAATAGTCCATGAAAAGCTGCTTGTTTTCATCTAAACTGTACATCTTTGTCCATTTGTCAGGTTTTATTTTCAATGTCTTCAGGACATAGTCGGCCATAAATTCGACCCTCGAGTCGCCGATTTCCAGTTCACTCGCCATGACGATCTTTTCTTGACTCTCTCGGTGAGCAGAGACGTCAAATAAAGTAAATCAATACAATAGCTGTCTCTGTAAAGAACTACAACATTTCACGTCCACGAAAAAATATGTTGGAAGAGTGAAAATGCCGTTGGAAAGCAAGGAGAAGATGGTGCATCCACAAGCCCAAGTATGTGGCTTATTCAACAAGTGCCCTGCCAAGCTTTGGTGTTGCCATGGACCGTTGCTATGGAGGTTATGCCTCGCTTTGAATTACTATTGATACAACTTTTGTTTTTGTTACTAAATTCAAATAAGGTAATAAAAGGGGAAAAAATCAGAATGAATTTCTATCATGTATAGCGCAAGGATAAAACTCATTGAAATTTCATACTCGTCAAAAAGTATATTTTCTGACACAATAAAATACTTCGCAGAGATCAAAGAAGAAAAAAAATGATAAGTTAATCTTGTCGTTTATGTGTAAATAGACTAAGGTTAGTCCGTAGTGTTAGTGTCAATAGAGTTATTATTTAAAAAAAAAAAAGCTTGTGGCAACACAATAATATTTATTGATCAATGAATCAGTCTACGATTGTTAATAATCCCTCTATAACTAAAATTATTGTCCTTATCTGTGAACTGTTGGTTAACAGGTACTAAAGACCTATTGAAAAACGATATTTCATAACAATAGCCCTCAGATCAAGGTTTGTTTCGGCGGAAAAAATATGTGTTGCTTTAACATAAAGAAAAATTTGGTCGGTATCGAGTAATAGTTTTTTTTTTTAACTTCCATCGGTCAACATCTTTAGTTTCTATGTCACAAGTAGACCATTGTAACATCGGGATCATTTTTAAAAAAAAAATATTTTATTTTGTTAAGGCTTTACATAAACTCACACATTAATAAGATATAATAAAAAGGAATGATCGAATTCATCCTGCCCCCTCCCCTTAAATTTAAAAAAAAAATAATAATAATGATAAAACAAATAATCAAACAAATGCATTGCTTTTAATTTCTACTAAGCCGTTTAAAATAATATCAACTTATTTTTGGACTCAGGGCTGATAACATGTGCAAATAATTCAGATTATTTATTAGGCTGTGTAATGCAAACACCTCTATAGAGGAAAAGTATTACAAATTAGATTTAAAGTAAAGCAAGGCAGTTCTAGAATACCTTACATAAACTAGGCTTCTTTTTGTATAACATAATAGAAAGAATACATTGCTATTTCAAGAGTAAACGCATACTTTTATTTAAGTCTTAAAATAACAAGAATGACAAATTATAATTATGTCTTGCCTTGCCTTGATCCATTAGACTTTTGTCCGTAGGGGCACCTCTGTAATCCGCCCAATAATTATGATTATAATAATGATTAAATAAGCTCGTGGCTGAGAATAAATTTCAGTGATCTCTTTTGTCTCTGTTGGCAGTCTTTTCTTGAATTTCCGACGTCTGTCTAATTTATATGTACATAGGTTTTGCGTGCCTTGCTGGATCCCTTAGACATTAGTCCGAAGGGGCACCTCTGCACAACCACTCTTCTCCACCCATTCCGGCATTCAGCCCTTCTCATGACGTCTTCCATTCCCCCCCCCCCTTCCATTCCCTTTTAGGGTTCGGTCCCTTTTGGCCTCCCCCGAGGGGCTGTGCCATATCGGGATTACAAGACGTCTTCCGATTCTAGGCCTGTTTTAATCTGACAAGGTTATGCATATCTTCACCATTAAAATCTTGGTATTGTCTGAGAGTCCAATATATCGTTTCTACGATATCGATACTGTCAATTGTGAGTGAAAAGTAAAGATAGATCACTCTTGTAGTTTTGGGCTAACTATGGCAGCTACCTTTAGTGCCCGTAAAGAGATCACAAGGTTACTTGCAAATCCCAAACTTTTGAGGAAACACAGGTAGTAGTAAAGTTAAATGTCTGCCCTATTACATAATAAAATACATTTTTCTCATCGAAATCATATTTCTAACGGTGAATTATATCTCCTGGCGGATAATTGATACAGGTTGTGACAACAACAAAATCAGCTGATCGACGAGTGATCTCTCAGTTTTTGCCCTTGCCTATGTGATCTCATATTTTACAAACTGGGGGGTCATTTTCATTGTCAAAAAAAAAAAAGTGCTAAATGGCTTTTTACGAGATCTTTGTTTTCAAAGTGATCTGTCTCTTCTTTAAAATGGAGATCTAACAAACGTCTAGTGCATGTTATCTCTAGTCTAGATCTAGACTAGATCCTATATCTGAGCTAGATCTAGACCTGGGGGCCTATAGTATAATAACTCTGCTGTCTTTTTTATTTATATGCAGTGCTGCGAAGTCTGCGAATCTATTTTTAGCTACTCTGCCTAAATCTCGCGAAATCCCGTTCCTGTGTTCAAATGAGGTATTAATCATTCTCGCGA
>JBCAUA010000012.1:3320444-3339474 GCA_038406235.1 Peronia verruculata | reverse complement strand
CCCTGGACCCCGGCCGGTATGTGCATTCCTTATGTAAGTTTTGGAAAGTTGGCAGTTATGTATGTATGTATGTGTATATATTATATTATATATATATATATATATATGACCTATTATATGTACAGTTCCTATTTTTTTATATATATATTTTTTTTTTTATTTCTGAGGGAAAATTCTTTTTGTTTTACTACAAGGAACAACTCTCCCTCTTTTAGGTGTCAGAGATGGTTGATAAATTCACGGCAGAAAGATCTCATTGATTTAAAGAAAAAAAAAACACACACCCATACACAAATGCAGTTCTGTTGTGTTTGTGTTCCATGCATTTTGAAAGCAACCAATTTTGCAATTCAGAAACTCAAATACATGTATACATGTACTTAAATCACCCTTGCTCTTCAGATTCGCAGTCTTACTCAGCTATAGATCTAGATCTATAATGTAACAAGTCACTAATTTGTTGGCAGTGCTCTAGATCTGTAAAATCAATGTGTTAATTATTGCTATTATTGCAAACACAGACAGCTTTTATGTTTATGTATGTGAGAGAGAAGGAACAAGACAATGCAGAAGGACAAGAAAAATGGTAGCTCGGTGATCGCCAACATAGGCCAAGCCTAGGCTATGCTAAGCCCACAGGATCGCTGTCTGCGCAAATAGGTTTTGCGCTAGCTGTGACGAGCAGATGCTTCAATAATAAAGTCAAAGAAGGGAGTGAATCATCCAGGACTTCCACGATCTATGTTTGAATGTCAACATTGCCTGCCTTCAGGAAACCCGCCAGGCTTACAGCGGTCTCATCAGAGAGGCCAGCTATACCTTCTTTTGGCAGGGCCTGTTACAGGATAACCGTAGATGGCATGGTGTGGGCGACGCTGTGAAGAACTCGCTTTTTGCAGCTGTTGAACCACCAACAGCAGGAACAGAGAGGATCCTTACTCTCGGTCTCTCAACAACAGCAGGCTTTGTCAACCTCCTCAGCATCTACACACCAACCCCCTGCTCCACCCCAGAGGCCAAAGATCAGTTCTATGAGGCAATATCGAGAATCCCTAGCGCCGAAGGACTGTGCCTACTGGGGGACTTCAATGCTAGGCAGGATGAATGAGATTGGACAGAGACTGCTGGAGATATGCTGCCACCACGGTCTGTATGTGACTAACACGTACTTCAAGTGTAAGGAATGCCACAAAGCCTCATCATCACCAGGTGTATGGACCTACACAGCATCCCCCATATGAGAAGTTTCCACAGCACAGACTGCGACACAGATCGCTCCCTCATCTGCAGAAAAGTGAGGCTAATGATTAAGAAGATACATCGCTCCAAAACCAAAAGTCTCCTGCATTTCAACACCTGCTGCACAAGGGACCCACAGAGAATACAGCTGTTTGAAGATGCCTTCAGTGAGAAGCTATCTGCTGACACTCTCAATGGAACCGATGTCGACAGCAAGTGGGGCTTCTGAGAGACATCATATACACATCAGCACTCTGCATTCGGGAAGAGAACGCCAAAATGCAGACTGGTACGAAGCACACTGGGAAGAGATGCAGCCAGTCACAGAAGCTAAGAGGGAAGCCCTGCTGGCTCACACGCAGAACGCCTGCATCAGCACTCATGACTCCCTCAGAGCTGCATGTTACAAGGCCCAGCAGATCCAGTAACCCACTCTCACGGGTAATGTGAGGGGCATGTGCAACGGCATCACGACAGCCACCGGCCCTGCTGCAATCAAGAACGCATCGCTGAGGAACAGGACAGGAGAGGTCACATCATGGACCAGGGCAAGCAGCTTGAACGCTGGATGGAAAATGTGGTGACACAAAGTATGGTGACTGATGCTGTCCTGGACGCCTTACCAAGCCTCACAGTCATGGAGGAGTTAGATGCTCTACATACAGAGGAAGCACTCAGTAGAGCCGTCAACTGCTGGTCTCATGGGAAGGCTCCTGGGAAATATGGCACCCCAACCAGAAGTCTTGAAGAGCAGCAAGCTGGCACTGCTGTAGCACCTCCATGGGCTCTTGCGCCTATGCTGGGAGAAAGACTACGTCCTTCAAGACCTGCATGAAGTGAACATCGTCACTCTCTACAAGAACAAGGGAGGCTGCAGTGGCTGTAACAATTACTGTGTTGTCTCCCTCCTTAGCATTATGGGGAAGGTCTTTGCCCGCCTACAGAGTCTTGCTTCCTATGTGTACCCAGTCACAGTGTGGCTTCAGGGCCAGCCGATCTACAGTGGGTATGATCTTCTTACTGCGCCAGCTGCAGGAGAAGTGTTGAGAGCAGCAGTCACTGTACATTGCCTTCATTGACCTGACAAAAGCCTTCGACCTGGTCAGCAGAAGCAGACTCTTCAGCGTCTTTTAGAGGATTGCATGCCCCCCACTCCAGATGGTGGCTTCCTTTCATGAGGACATGCACAGCACAGTCTGTTTCAATGGTGGCACATCTGAGATCTTCCTGTGAGCAGCTGGTGCCAACGCTGTTTGGGATCTTCTTTTTGATGCTCCTTCAGTATGCTTTTGCCGACTGTGGGGAAGGCATACATGCATCTGCACCAGAGCAGGTGGGAAGCTGTTTAACATTACCCAACTGCGTGCCAGGACAGAGGTTAAGGAGATGCTCATCGAGAGATGCTTTTTGCAAACATCGTGGCACTGACGTCTCACACCGAGGCTGGTCTACAGGAGCTAGTCAGTTGCCTGTCCCATGCCTGTAAGGAATTCGGACTGACTATGAGCCTAAAGAAGACTAATATCCTAGCCTAGGGCACAGACACAGTGCAAGACATCACCATCGACATCACACATCTCAAGGTTGTGGAAACTTTCACACACCTGGGTTCACCGTTGCCAGCTCTCTCTCCCTGGACACAGAGATATCGAGTGGGATTGGGAAAGCTGCCACATTCATGTCCAAGCTGAATCAGCGTGTTTGGAGTAACAGCCAGCTAACAGTGAGCACAAAGCTATATGTCAACCAGGCCTTCGTATTCAGCACTTTGCTGTACAGGAGCAAGCCTTGGATTACATGTGCCGGCCAGGAGAAGTGTCTCAACAGCTTCCACCTATGCTGCCTCAGACGCCTCCTTCAGATCAAGTGGCAAGACAAGATGAGAAATATAGAGGTCCTCCAGCGAGCGGGCATTCCAAGCTTGTTTGCACTGCTTCACCAGAAACACCTCAGGTGGCTTGGCCACGTACGCCGCTTGGACGACGGGGGCCTTCCAAAGGACATGCTGTATTTGGAGCTGGGCGAGAGCTCCTGCCCAACAGGAAATCGGCAGCTCTTGTTCAGGAACATCTGCAGAGGGGACATGAAGGCAGCTGACATTGGCCCCAACACCTGAGAATGCTCTGCCGACAACCACCAGTTCTGGAGAGCCACTGTCAAAGAGGGAGTGAAGCAGGCAGAAACCACCAGAAATGACCATCTCGCTGGCAAGGAGAAAGGCAAGGGTAGCCTCTGTGGCAGTGTCAACCCCCTTTATTTGTAACAACTGTTCGCGAGACTACCGATCTGGGATGGGGCTCCACAATCACTCTAGAAAATGCCATCCCCAATCCTAGAGCCACACTATGGTCGATTGAGATGAACGGGTTCCGACGACAACGACTGACGTTTGGTGAATTTTATTTATGAATATTTGAATTATATATTATTTATATGTCTTGCGCCCAGGTCAAATGTCGCAAGTCGTGCCAGGTGAGTTCAAGTCAGAGCTTTTTTTTTTTTACCGTTTTTCACCATTTTCCAGCTGTGATACCAAAATATTTATTTATTTATTTTTTTTTTTTCAGATTTAAAAAAGGTTAAATTGACATTTTGTGAAAAAAAAAAATTGTATCTTAGTTGGAAAGTAGTAAAAAACGACCAAAAACAACCGTATATCTTTGTTGCCCGGGGCGACTTCCGACTCATTTGCCCTGGTTGCAAGACATATTACCACATATAATATATAATTATGTATTGAATCTATATTATTATAACAAGAATGTTACCAAGATGAAATCAGGGATGTTAAACTTTGGACTTTAGTCGGGAATTCTGACATTCCTACTTTTGGCTGACCTGTTGTTGACCTTTACTGTAGTCCTACTGCATCCACAAGGCAAATGCGGTTTTGTAATAAGTTACGACACAAATTCCACCTGATGACAGTGAAATTAGAACAACGGAAAGTTTGGAAATTTTGAGACAACAGTTTGACATCTCTGTGAAATGAAAGTCAAGAGCTGTGTTGATGATAACTGATTTTATGGAAGAGCAGGATTTCATTGCTGAAAAGAATATTTGACTTTTAATGTGTATCCTCACAGTATTCTTTTTTCAATCCTGATTTTGTCCTCTCCGCCACCTGGAATATCAAACTGCATCTTCTCTCTGCTGGTGTTCACTTCATTAATACTGTTTGGAAGATTAGATGTGAATAATTCAATATATTGATTTAGATTTAAATGTATGGTATTAAATTGTGCAACCTAATACAACTGCTTTCGTAAACTGATATTACAAAAGAATGAATATTTTGTTCCTGTCAGGGTGTCAAGCTTAGGATTTTAGTTGGAAATGTTTGTATGGTGACTTTTTTACTTTTGGCCAATCAAGTGCTGACTTTTCCTGAGACCACAAGCTGATCATAATTTTATAATATTTTGTAATGTGATACTCAAATCCTACATGATATCACAGGGCTGCCAACCCTCCCAGAAAAACTGGGATTTTCCTGGATTTCAGGTGAAATCTGGAAATCCTGGGCAACCGGAAATGTACGTAAAAACGAGCGGTATGAAATTCCAAACATTGTCTAGATCTACGCTTATGATCAGGCCTAACATTGCGTTTGCTTTCACAAGCAATGGTGTTTTGCGGTACGCTTGCTGAGACTGTGCACACAATGCAGGCCATGACAATTTATGTGTGTGTAATGTTATGGCCTGTGACTCCATTTCGAGTGGCCAGTGATGATCAGTGTCCCCTCAAGTGTCTTGTGCCATATCGAGATCTACCTGTTTAGTGCTGTAAGCATTGACTGGGCCTTTGGTGACACCAGTTTCCCTCAAGATGTTTTCACCCCAATGTGAAAATTTGAGGGGTCCAGGCTGGGTGTCTGGTGGGGAACAAAGATAGCTGTAATGTTGTGCTGTATTTTAGACTGTTTTGTAGTTATTGATCCTAATTATGCTGAATATCACCATAAGTTCCCTTTCTGGCATTTGTTCACATCAGATTACACTACTTTTACTGTCATATACACTATGTATTAGCATACCGTACCAGTACATTGTATGTTTTCTCTATCTATTAAGAAGAGCATGATGTACTGCAAATATGGATCTGTGGAATTTACTTTCATCGGACTATCAAATGGACCAAAGAATTAATTGTAAATAGTGACTGTGAATTTTTCTCTACATCTTTCCTCACTGGATTTACCTTATTTAAAATTTGCTGTGCTGTAATCACCTGCTGTGTGCATAAATTTTTTTATGGGATCCTGCAAAACTACTTTCTTGCAGCTGAATCTTCTCGGTATTCATAAAAAAATTCCTGATTATTATATGACAAAGTCTGAAATCCCTGATTTGAACGTGATGGGGTAGACAACCCAAGATGACAATGTAAGGGGGAATAAGACAGAATTTTGCACATGTACTTGATGAGAGCCGAGCTGGTGTTTGGCTGCTGTTTAGAAGTTGAGATCCAAAGTTCATAGCAGCCTAGTTCCTCATACCTGACAACATACAGGAGTGGTTGCGTGAAAGTTGTTGATGGAAAACCAACAGATGAAAGCATCGAAAACACCAAACAAAATGCTCATGGTCTAATAAAGGCTAATATAAGGGGGTAGGTGTTTGGGATCTAGATTAAGAATCTAGAAAATAGTTACACTCAATGATTCTGATGATGGCACTGCTTAGGATAAATATTTCCAGGTTTCTCTGAAAACTTGCAAACTTTTCTTTATATGAAAGGCGTAGAATTCATTTTTTTTTTTTTTTTTAGTGTCTAAAGCGGCCCACACAGGCTCAAACTTTTTCATCAGTAGTATTGACGTCAAACTTTTTGACGCTTTTTTGATCGTACTGGGGCATTATTGATGGCCTCAAAAGTATTGACCTCAATATATTGATGGATCTGTTTCATTTGATATTTTTTGCGCAAACCGTCAAACTATTGAGTGTGTGTGGGCACTCATCAATATTTTGCGTCAAATTCACTTTTTGATTTTCAGAAGAGAAGAGATCTATCATGGTGCCGTCTAAAGAAGAAAAGAAATTTCTTCTTGAGCTCATAGATGTCTATAAGAGTTTGCCTGCGCTTTGGAAAATTAAAAGCAAGGAGTACAGTGACAGGCAGAAGAAAGACAGTGCATATAAGACTCTTCTAATCAAATACCATGAATACTACAAGGAAGGCACGAAAGACGAGCTGAAGAAGAAGCTAAATACATTGAGGACCACCTTTCGAAAGGAACTGAAGAAAATCAACGACTCCCAAAAATCTGGAGCCGAGGCAGAAGAAGTATACGAATCATCACAATGGTTTCTTTTTTGTGTTTCTTCTTCGCTTGCGGCACACTAGCGCAAGAGCCAGCGCTGTTGTTCCGTCCATTGCCGTTCACAGACTGAATATTGCACAATAATTTTGAGCGTGTAGGGCAACTGTCAAACTGTGAAAAAGTTTGACGTCAGTACTATTGATGAAAAAGTTTGAGCGTGTGTGGGCCACTTTAGTGAGGGTTGCGTCGTTCGGTTGTGCAGGAGGCGGGGTGGTGACGCGACACTCTTGTCGTCCGCTTGAGATAGAAAATAGCTCCAGACAAGCTCCACATCTGAGCCAAGATTTTTTATTTTTTTTTAACTTGGAATTTAAAAAAAATTAAAACACAACCGTACGAAATCTTTACCATTGACGGTAATTTTTAGGTCGCCAGCCGGGCGAGTGGTGCCGTAAATCGAATTCGCCAGACATCATTTTTAGGGGCCATTGGCGCGTTGGCGAACGTTAAATCTCAGGCCTGTTGTAGTGAACTGAAGTGTTATCCCATGTTGCCTGTTACAAATTTTTATTTGCTATCATCATCTGCAGTTTAACTTTTCATTGTGAAATCTGGAGAATAAATACTTTATTAACTTGCTTTTTGTGACACGTTTGCTGCCAACAAAAGATCTGGTCTTGTAATTTCAAATGTCAGAAAAATTTTGTTTATTTTATGTCTTTGAAAATCTAGACTCATTACTGATTAAAAATAACAAGATGGTCTCTGTAAGGATTGCAGAAAATTAGAATTAGGTATGTTTATTCCTATGCCACAAATTAGTTAGGGGCTAGTAGTTTTGGGATGAGCTCACATTGACATTGCTTTTAAATCTAGCTGAGCTTTGTTGCACAAAGAAATCTTTTTCAGATCTGTGGAGTTATAATATACCTGTATAATGCATTAAATACAATGTTAATCATTATTATTGATCAGCATAATATCAACATTCTCTTCAGTTGTGCTGATTATGCATTACTTTGTCATATTTCATCATATTTGTTTAGTGACAGACTCCATTCTTACCATTCTCTAATGTTTTTGTCATTCCTTCTTATGTCTGCTTCTTGTGCGTCCCATGATTAGTGTTATCTGACACTTTGTTGCAGCTTAGCAATACATGTACCATTTTTTTTTTTATGTGCATGCTCTTAACTGTTAAATATTTTCACATAGGTCTGGAACTTTTGACACTTTTTCGGCTGTTCCCACCCCTGCTTATTCGGCTCATTGGACCTACATGTTGGCGTTAGGGTGGACTTGCGCTGGTCAAGGGTCTCTTACATGTTAGCGTTAGGGAGCTCCGTCACCTGCTTGTCGGACCTAAATGTTAGCATTAGGGTGGACTTGCACTGATCAAGGGTCTCAGCAGGTTAAGTCAGCGGGGTTGTTCTATTATCTGGTGGGCACTTAATACAGCCAAATAAGTAGGGGTGGGAATAGCCGAAAAAGCGCCGAGCTTTTTGCCCCTGACACCTGCTTCAGCTGTGCCATGATGCATATAAAGTTTTCTTTGTTAGTTCCACATCTGATTTTTTTTATTTGAACAGTGGTGTTAAGACTCAGATTGTTAAAATTCTAAGTTCAATGTTGGCAGTGCCATCATCATCATTGTATTTGTCCACCTTGAAGACAGTGAGTTGTAAAAGATTTGTTTGCACTGTTGCAGCATAGAGGGTTGTTGTTCCAAGTATTTTTAAAAGAGGGGTTTGGGGAGGGGCAGGGTGCGAGTGATTTTTTTTCAGTGGTTTAATTAAGGACTATTTTAACTTCAAATGTGGTTTCATCATGCTCAAGTAAGAGGGGGAGTGTGGGGGAACAAATTTGTATTGTATCTGATTGTCATGACAATGATACCATCTTAGATTAGAGCTGCATCTTTAATCTTAGCTATTTTCAAAAGCCTTATGCTCCTAGAGTATTTAATATAATTGTTGGGAATCAGGAACAGCAATATAGTAGCTTATAACAAACAATATGCATCTGTTTTTTTTTTTTTTTTTTAGTTTTTAGGAAATATATGTGGGTTGAAGGATCTGTATGTTTCTCAATTTTCAGCCAAATATCCAATTTTCTTTCCAAATATGAATAAAATTTAGAAAAAGGGATGCTTTTTATTAAAACGCATGCTATGAAGAATGTATTTTAAGTTCATTGGTTCAGAAAGTAAAAAAGCCTGAAAGAAGAAAGTTTTAGAAAATGTACTGTTTGAGAAAATTGTAGTTGAGTTTTCTTATATTATAACCCTTCTGCACAATCACCTGGTGGTGCTGTTTTGGAGCACAAAGATGTTTCTGGCCCCAACCAGAATTTCCCTCATACCAGAAGTCAAAGTGTTTAAAAAGGAAAAAAAAAAAGGGAAATTCTGATTTTGATTTTTGTGTGTTTTGTTGATCTCAAAACCCTAAAATTTTCATTGCTGTACTTTCCAAGTATGTTATTACAGATCTAAATTATAGACAATCAAAACATATGCATCACAATGTCTTTCTCAGTTCAAGTTAAAACAAATACATTCCAGTAAGGTTGCATCATAAACATGACTGTTAAAACACTGAGTGTACAAAACTGCATTCACTTTTGCCCTATTTGTTGAAATCATGAATTAATTGTCCATATGCATAAACATCAAGGAGATGATTATAGTAATGATATGCTAATTGATGTGTGTCTGTTGAAATCGACTGCAGGGATTCAAGCACATCTGTAGAGGCAATTAAGGCATGTGCTTCTTTCACTGATTGTATCCACAACAAAAGCATGTTACAGGCATGAAAGCATGTTACAGGCATGAAAGCATGTCCTCATGAATTGATAATGTATTCATTAACCTACAAGAATAGTGTGGTTAAGTTGTAAAGTCTGGTGAACGATTTGTTCATAAAAATTGATGCTCGCTTAGTTCTTCTAGCAGGTAGAGTTATGTTAACCTATTTAGTGATTTCATAGCGAAATTCAATTCCCTTGGGCTGAGGTTTAACTGATTCAGGCTTGATTGATCTGGTTACAGATGTTCAAGTATGATGATGAAATTTAATACATAGGAACAGTTAGCTGACATGAAGTATGATGAAATAAATTTGTTGTGAACTTTATGTATTTATGGATTTGGAAGTGTTCTCTGTATTTTACAGATGTAGTTTTAGGGGTTTTAACATAAAGCATTTTAGAACAAATAAGATTATTTAAACTTTTTTCTTAATAAGTGGTTTTCAGGATTAGTAGTGGTGATCATATCCAGGAGTACTGTGGAGTTGATCTCAGAGTAGGAGTAGTATTCATCTGTGTGATCAAGAAATAATTGTAATTTTGAAACAGAACAGTCGTTTCTTCTTACTGGAAGCGGCAGAAATCTTGAGGATAAAAATGGATTGTGTAATCTTTGAATGGGATTTATTCTGATAACAGGTATTAATGAAGAGATATAGATTATGTTCCCTGAGGACAAAAAAAAAAAAGAAAAAGATAAATGGATGTATTTATATTTATGCATTTGTAAAGATTTTGTGCATGACCGTCTCAAAACTTCTTTTAACATTTCGTCCTCATAGCATAGAGAGTGTTAAAAAAAAAATCAGTTAAGTGTGGTATATGAGTGTTTAAATCGCGTTTTGTTTTATTTTGTATTTTTTAAATTGTGACTGTGAAATTGTCAGGGGAAGTGACTTACTTTTTGATCTGCAGAACATAATTATACTGATTTTAATTAAGAGTCTCATCATGGCAAACACATTTCATGTTCTTATTGTGTGTGGTCATTTCATTTCCAGATAAAAAAAATAAGCCAGTAAGTCTCTCTCGCAATATTAGTGGAGGTCAGTTATAGTCATTAGTTAAATATTTTACCTACTATCATTCCAGATGACTGTAACATAGTAATTTAGCAAGTTAAGACATCTTTATCAGCTGGGATTTATAACATTGAATGTGATGATAAGGGTGAAAGAACTGTGCCTAAAATATTTTATCCAGTACCACTCCAAATATGACAGTGTAATATGTATATTAGGTAGTTAAACGTGAAACACCAACCCTGTCTGTCTGGTATTTTATTACAGTAAAACATTAATTAATTATTGTCATGTCAAAGTGCAGAATCAGCAATGTCGAGGAGTTTGATAAAAGTGAAGCCAGTGGTGAATACAGTATACAGCATTAGAATAGTTATTCATTTAGGTCACTATCATGATATTGATTATAGGTAGATAAAGATGTGTCAGTTTTTGGATCAGTCATTTAGTGTTCTTATCGTCTGCCAAAGATTGGTTCAGAGTGGCGTATGCTTGATGATACTGATTTTTAACAAGACCAGCATTCATGCTTAAGTTAATGTAGCTGATGACACTGGCGCAGGATTTTGTTTTCCACCCTCCTTTGGATGATACAAGACAATGAAGAACTGTTTTTGGTGAATATTGGATTGTGCTGTCCTTTCTAGTTGTGATAATTTTAGTGTGTGGTTCATGCTAATTTGGTTTTAGTATAATTTGTGATTGATGATCATTTGGCACAGTTGTACAACTTACACTGAAGCAAGGTGACAAAGATATATTGTTATTTGAAATAAAAATGTCAGTTTTGTTTGAGAATATTGATCATTCTCATTGTAGACAGAATGAGCATTTAGAGTGTCACATGAAAAGCATAAACATATAAAGTTTGTCAAGAGATATTTAAATGTGTAATATTTTGTCTTTGTGGAAGTCATAGTGGTGTACACAAAAGCTTTGAGCCAGCTCTCAGCACAAGAAAGCTTTTAGAAATAGTGCTAAAATGTACTGACAGTTTTTTTTTTTTTTTTAATCAGCATAATCCTGCACACAAAGAATGGACAAAGACTTATTCACATTGTTTGAAGTAGTATAATAGATTGTAAAGCACTTGGAGCCTGTTCAGGACGGGGATAAGTGTTATATAAATATTCTCTATTACTAGTAGTGTCTGGTTGCAGCTAGCAGACTCAGGCTTTGACATGCGTCATATCATCATATTCAATAACTGCCACGTGAGAGTCCAATTTCTGATCAAGTGTGTGCAGAAGTTCAAACTGACCAGAGATAAAATTTACTATCAGTGCCTCTTAAGAGATAACAGGGAAAGTGTAGTAGGGCTGTTTTTTCTGTCACATAGATTAGCTGGATAAATCTTGCCCTGTTATCTTTCTGAAAGGGGGAATAATTAGGGAATATTTTAGCATGGTCAGTCATTTCTTCAGTGTGATGTCATACATACCACATATATAGGGGGTGTGTCAAAGGAAAAAGCCTAGATTGAGTATTCAACTAAAGGTCAGAGACCGACCAACCTTTCCACTTCATTGATAAACTGGGTCACTGGAATAAGCTTAAATTTCTCTGCTTGGAGGTAAGAAAATTCATTTTATGAGTGGAGCATACATGACAAAGACTAGTAGTGAGTTGTTTTTCATATCAGTTTTGATTGTGTTTTTCTGGAATATCCAGTCTTAGTGATTTAGTTCTGTGAAATTGATGAGGTTCTTCAGTGATTCACAAACAGTAATAAAGAGACCTGAGCTGTTTGTGTCCATTGGTTTTCAGTGCCATGAGCAGAAGTGATAAATTTAAATAATTGAGAATATTACCAACATTTAATTGATGAGGACCTGGAAGAATTTCAGATCATGCAATCAGTTGTCAGGGGTTTGTTTGTGCCTTTCAATATGCTTATTTGTCATAAAATTTAAAAGTCATATGTTGAATGGATCAGGGCTACATATTTTTGGAAATATTGCAGAAGCTTAATCAGTCAACCATTTTTTTTATTCACCTACTGATGAAAAGTTTTTTTGTAGCAAACTTGTAGCAAAAATTCCAGTCTGGATAAGAAACGTTTTTTTTTTTTTTCTTTCTTTACATTTTCAGTCTCCCTCACTCACTCCCATGCTACCTCCCACCCTCCCCCATTGTTCTCAATTTCTGTTTTGCGAATTCTTTTGGACTGTATGCCTTAATATTCTTGTGTAACTTATGTAGCTCTTAACTAATCATGCTGAAATGTATTCATAGCTCGTCATCACCTATAAAAGTCCTAATGCAGCCCATCAAATTTTTAGTGCCATGCTGTTTCTGTCCTGTATAGTTGTATCATACATTTCATTTTCTATCTTCCACAGCTTGATATGAGCAAAAAACTGTGAAGGTCATTGTAGAAGAAGAGTTCTGTAAAAATGTTTGGTCAGAGAACAGTCCAGTTGTTCCGTGCTTACAACAGCATCAGTAGGCACTGCTTGCCAGCCAGTGTGCGGGCAGCATTGTCACAGTCTTTCAGCACAACAGTCATTGATGCTAGTGAGCTGCCAACCACTGGAGCGGCCCTGTTGAGGAGTGATCTGAACAAGGTTTGTGCATGTTTTTTTTTCACTTTTTTTATTTGTCACCTTGTCTCTTTTTTATTAATTAACTACAGATTGTTTGTTGGTGCATCACAAAATGGAAAATTGTGGCTGTAGGATGAAAGATATAGATTCAAGATGGGGAAAGTGCAGAGAAAGGAAGAGATTGTACGATATATTGTTGTGGAGTATGCTAGGGTTTGTGTAGATGGATGGCAGGATTTAAATTGTAAAGAGGTTTCAACATTTTTTTTTTTTTCACTTGTGAAGAAAGCCATAATGTGAACTCCAAATTGGGGAATTAATGTTAAAAGAGAGAGAAAACTACATGGATTTATGGTGGGGAAAATGGGACACTGGCAACTTTACTTCACTGGTCTCACTGAATACTATCACAAGAAACCTTTATAACTGAATTTCTTTTGTCAGTTGACTCTGTGCGTTAGTGAATTCGTTAAGTTTGTCCATGGGTTTAGAGTGACAAAACGCAAATGATAAGTGGTGGTGATATGTATAAAGTCATAGGCCTGGCATTCATAATTGTCATCTGTTTCATAGGCTTAGATTTTTGGAAAATGTTAAGATTGCATTCGTAGACTCTGATATCAAAAAGTTGGAGTTTTACATTTTCTGCTTGTGATCTTATTTTGGCCTTTGTATTTTCATAAATGATATCAAGTGTTGATGGGCATGGAATGTTTCTTTCACTTATATATGATAAATTGACATTTTTGGTGAATGTACACGTTAACTGAGTATAAATAGAACATATGCCGCACATAGAAGTACTGTCTTTCGCTGGTGCAAGACTGTCTTGTAGAATCATTTTTTTGTATATTTGGGCAGGTGAAGCGTATTGTCATTAAATTGGGCAGTGCTGTGATCACCAGAGAAGATGAATGTGGACTGGCTTTGGGCAGGCTGGGCTCCATTGTAGAACAGGTATGGAACAAAATCTATTTTGGCAGTTCCATTGTTGAATTTGAAAGTGACTTGTACATTTGCTTTATGTAGACTATATCATTTTGATTGTTCCATTATTATGATGCATTTCAACACAAGTTGGAAGTTATTAATATAAAAAGGACTCTTTATAATACTGACCTTTTGTAGAACTGCCTTGTAATGAGTGTTTAGGAGAAACCAGAAAGTATGGAACTATATGTCTGCCAGAAGGAAAATGTAACAGAAGGTTCAAAGACACTAGTTAAAGAGAGAGAAAGTAAATCTTATTATTTGGTTAGTGGTCATTTCTTTGGGTGATTTATATTTGCTTTTGCTTGCACAGAGATAAAACTATGATTTTGGTGCCCACGGTACATAGGCCAAATTCTGTGAAAGAAAATGTAGCCATCTTTCAAGTTGTATATATTGTGCAATTCTGAAATTTATTGAACTAATGTGAAGTTAATCAAGTTGGAAGAGTCTGGAAAATGAAATGTTAATATTCTTACAGGTGGCTGAGCTCCAGAACCAAGGCAGAGAAATGATTATGGTCACCAGTGGAGCTGTAGCCTTTGGAAAGCAGAAGCTGCGCCAAGAAGCCATCTTGTCCATGAGTATGAGACAAAACCTCCATAGCATAGAGAATGGGGTGAGTTGTTCCATTGCCTATTAGTGTTTATTTGTGAGTGATCTTCTCTTCAGGAATAGTAAGCAGGCATATTGTCTAAACCTGCAATAAACAAATAGTGGGAGTTTTTTCATTTTGTTTTAAGACATATCATGAATATTTCATTGAAATCTTTGTCCCCATATCTGAGGACACTTCAAGAATGAAGAAGTGGAATGCCTATGGAAATAAGGACATCCTGTTCCTATGGTTGTATCTGTGAATTGTGCATCTTCTTAGCATCAGCTTAGGAGGAATTTATAGATGCATCCCAGATTCACAGTAGGAAATAACTTTTTAAGGGGGGGTATATTCATAGAAAACAACTTTTAATTCTTAGTTGAGCAGCTCCCCCTGTCAAATAAGACTTGCATCAAATGGCAGACATCCTAGTACTGCAACTTGCAAAACATATTTATTTATATTGTGGCATTAACTTCCATGTGATAGCAATGCTGCTTCACCAACCTGTTGTTGACTCGAAGTGTCATCTTTATCCAGTTCATGTATTTCACTGAAGCAACAATTTTTCTAAACCCTCGAGCTTGTGCCTAGGTAGCAAAGCATGGCTAGCAGAGACATAGTATAACTGATAGCCAGATCTATCTGATTGCAGAAAATTGCAGAGGTTCATCATACAATTCAGTTACTGTCTATACAGGTCCGAGAGCATTAAATATCATTTTATGAGATTGATAGGAAATATGCATATTTATGCATTTTTAGAGTAGAAGTTTCAAATTTTATTGGCTCATTGAGTTGAATGTAAACCTCAAAAGGAATCAGTATATTTGCAAGGTTTTCTGTAAGGGCAAATGAATGATCTTAATCTTTTTAAATTCAGATCTGTTGAATGTGCAAGCAAATGATTTTAATGATTTGATTGACTCTGTCAGCAGTCGTAATCAGTTCTTGGCCATGTTTTGTGACCACGATTTCCCTTTTTGTTTCCCCCTTCTATTCTGGGGGTTTTTAAACTGGTTTTGGACAAATGATAGCATGATTAGTGACTCTATCTAAAAAGCAAGGGTCTCTCCATTGTTCATTGTCAAATTATTATCTCTTGAGGCTTTGTAATGTTTGTAAAAAGCTTTTTCACAAGTAAATTGTAAAAGAGCTCGAGACTAAACAAAGATTTGACATATCCCCATCCTGGTCTCCCTCCAAAGATTTTATTTCTTTTGTTTGAAAAGGCTATTGTGGGACAGACATTGTAAATCATCTGGGGTAATTTTTCTTGAAATTTTGTTTTCATATGACAATAGCTGTAACAAAATAACAGCAATGGTGGGATTTTAAGTATACTTTTTCAAATTCATTCGCAAAGTGTAAAGTCTTGATCACTTACAGATAATGCGTTCACTAGCACAGTCTATGCAGGTAATTTGTATCAGCACATAGAATTGGTTCAGGTGTGCAGTTGCTTATTGACAGGTATTTGTGCTATATCCTCATTCCTGGAGCAGATTTACAATGCCAGTTTGTATCAGTGAACTCACTTACTAACATTCTGATTTGCATCTGGATTTATCACATTACCCATTTGCACTTGAAAGTCCTTATAAGACATAGGTAAAGAATTTGATATAAGAAAGTTAAAAGGGATAGAAATATGAAGGTCTGTGATTACTTGTAGCAGATGATGGAATTAAAATTAGCATGTCATTGAAAATATTTCTCATTATATGCATACAGCAAAATTATTCCTCTTCTTCAGCAGCATGAAAATGTAAATGTAGTCCCCAGGGGAAAGAGTTAACTGATTTGATGACAGTATTTTAGACACTTGTATCACAGTAGATAAATAACTGGTAAACCATGGGATTGACTAAATCATTCCTGACTCAGTGGGCTGGATGTTGACCTTAGACCGGATCAGTCAACTGCCAGGTTATCAGTAAGGACCTATGACCTGTCTGTAAATTCAGGTCATTTAGGCTGATCTCATCTTTTTACTGATCTCACTATTACCTCTTCTCTTTCATTACGATATTAGTTTTGAAATAATGATTTAAGACAAACTTAAAACAGTGATTATTGAGGAAAGGCACAAAGAGTGCAACAGATGAAAATGTATGCATTATTTAACTGAATATAACAATTAACTTTTAATATAGGCTTAGACTTAGTTGTAATGAATTCATAATGGTTTTGAAGAACAGTGACAGAGTTAGTTTGGTGCAAGATGGTATGCATGATTGTACTGAATGTCTGATTTGTTTTGCAGCTGTAATTGAAAAGATTTTAAAAAATTTATCATGTGAAAGAAAAATAAACCACAGTGATCAGATCTGAAAAAAAAAATTGCTACACAATTACTCAGTTACAGTGATACATTGATTATACAAATGTTTTAGAAATAGCTGCTCTGCATGTAGAAGAAGAAAATGCTGCTAAATAATGTCAGGAAATCACACTGAAAAACTTCCAGTTTTAACATGTGGCCACTGAATGGTAGTTGCATTGTAGGAATTCATACCCACTTCAACATTGCTGCTCAGATTCTGAGATTTTCCATATAAATGGCCATAATGATTTTTCAGTGGCACATCGTTTATCATGTTTCACATCTGGCAACACTGTGAACATTTTTGTCCGTTTAAACATTTGTAGATTTGTTTGAAGATTTCACTTTGCTGTATTTTATGGCGGGGCTAAAATAGCACCTCATATATGGAAGGATATAGAGAGAAGCTTATCTGACATGTCCATGGTGATGGAATGTAAAATCTGGAGTAGCCACAAAGTTTATTACATTTTGGTGGATCTGTTTCAAACATTATTTGTTAAAAATTTTGGTTTATGAAAATGATTTTATTATGGTCCAAACTGGTATGAGCTGAACATGTATTGAAGATTTCATTTTGAGATAGCTTTTGACAAGATGGCATTATAAGAATTTCAGTGTTTAATGAAAAGAGTTCCTGTGAAAAAGAAATCACATGTTGACAAGCAGTGTTTTTGATACATACTGTTTTCATTTTTTGGATACCTTTCATTTTTTGGATACCTGTCAGAAAAGTTTGCAGAACCTACAAGAGTAGCCAGGTAGTACAAGGAATCTTTTGAATGTTGTCATTCAAATGCTGGTTTCATGTGCTTTCAGAAGAATGCATGAGAGAATCAGAATGAGATGAGTTATTTTTAGAATGAGAGCATGTCCAAGTTTTTATGCTATGTGAAATTATTGATCTTATCAAATCAAGTGATTGACACAGTTTTATTCCAGCTGTGTAAGGTCACGGCATGTTGTTGTCCATTCAGTAGTTCTAAATGGGATTGTTTGTAGTGAAATAATTCAGTTGTATTACAGTGCTAATCTATGGGCTGTGCACGTCCTTTTTCTTTTTTTTTTTCCACAAATGTATCCACTTGTGCGATCAGATGATGATACAGGGACCCGAGAAACAGGTGACCGAAATGAACAATATATATTTAATCTCCCTGTGTGTGTTCCTCAAGAAGATCATGGGACATGTAGGCAGTGGTAGCCAAGTCAGTTGCCCAGAATAGCTAATTGCCTAGCATCTGAACGAAATGAGTCTGAGATAATAGACATTTCAAGTGGAACAGGAATGAATGTATGTGATTTTTATTGATAGTATAATTTAGCTATGATCTTTATCCACATTCAGTGTGAATTCCTGTGACCCCTGGTCAATAAATGCCATCTTCTCAATGAAGTACACTTCACATCTGACTCCTGCCACCTTAATATGTGACAAATTGTGCTTCCTGTCTGGCTTTCATTTTCTTTCTCAGAACAGACAGACAAAAATGGAGATAGCACTTAGATTTATCCCAGGACAATGTATTGCCTTCAGAAAATGTATCCCATCTTCTCATATAATTAGACAGGTGTGTGGGATTTGCAAAAAAAAAATTCATGGCAGCAAAGTGCAGGTACTGAATGATTCATTCAGATTACATTTAATCTGCAGGGAAAATTATAATGGCTAAAAAAATTTTGTCTTTTTTGTTTTGCAAAATGGAAAGTTTCTGGGATTGCATTAGAGAAGCTTGATTATGTAACAGAAAACGTGCCTTTAATTCAACTTCAATGTATGTCATTGTCTCAGATTTATTGTTTTTGTTTCATACGCTATATTTCATATTCCGAGTAGCAGGCAGATCATCTTAAAATAAAAGGTAGAGAATAACACAATTTAGCTATCTGATGAATTCAGGATAGAAGATGTAGCAAAAATGTAATAACAAAATTGTTTGGCCTGGTGAAATGATTGTGTATATGTCCCATGATCTCATAGTGCCCATCACAGCCCATGGCCTAGTAACCTCATATATTTCCCTCATATTCAGGTCCCAGGTAAAGATCTGATCTAACCTTTTCGTTTTTTTATTATGAACCAATTGTGAAACCACATTTTGACTGGTTCAGCAGCAACCGCTAAAAATGTTCATAATCATTTCTTTTTGAATACACAGCAGGAAAGTGCTTGGAGCAAGGTAAATATACTGACTGACCTTAAAATATGTATCCAAAAACTTCCATTGCATG
>JBCAUA010000012.1:3306748-3316906 GCA_038406235.1 Peronia verruculata | reverse complement strand
TGAAGCGCTTTGGCAAGAGAAATTTTCTCTTCATTTCTTATACACGGACAAAATGCTGCTCAAAAGAAACAAACTCTCTCAACAACTGTACTAATTTCACCTTTTCCTGCCACGACCTGACGTGTCCATTTCCTTGTCGCTTCTGTGCTGAGATCATAGGCCTTTGTCAGCCAGTGCCAGTCACGAATCCTGGATCGATTTCTCAAACATCTCTTGGTTTCAATGGGAAATCGTTGTGTCCAGTCCTATTACTTCCCTTTGTCAGACAAGCCGGGTGTTGAGCAAGCAGTATAAAGAAGAAATAATTCCCTTTACTTCATGTCATTCGAAAGATTGGTCACCCAAAAATTTGATAAGATTATAGAAAACATTCTCTTTTTACCATTATATCTTTTTAAATTTATCATAGTGTATATTTCAAGCACAGAAAGCACAAGTTTTTTTTTTTTTTTTTTGTTGTTGTTGTTTTTTTTTTTTTCCTCTTTACACTGCATGTTCAACATTTTTTTTTTTAATCTGGTAAAGGGAAGTAATAGGTGATACTATCGATCTCCAGTTCTTGTAAGGGTACTGGAAAGGTTTAGATTATATCGGAAGTTCTGAGAATTCAAACTATGGGAGAGGGCAGGATAAGGGCGCATTGGCAGTTTCAGTTTCCAATGACCAGTCTGTTGCGCTCTATGTACACTTTTTGTTCCAGGCCTTTTTTGTTGTTGTTGTTGTTGTTTGCTTTGTTTTTTCCTCTTTTCCCCGCCCACATCCCCCTCCCCCTCCCCACCCCCACCCCCCCCCCTTTTCTTTTTTCATGACAAGTGACTCCCTCAAACTGGGAAAAGGCCTTGCTGTACAGCCAGCCTAGCCTCTCATGCAGATGTTCTGGGGCCAAGGTTTCTCAACCATGAGAGATCACTTTCCTAGATCAGCAGTGCGTGAAGATTTGGCGGGGGGAGGGGGGCAGGGAGGGGGAGAGAGGAGGGAGATCGCGTGGCCTTGCTGGAATTTCAACTCATCAGTTACATTTTTTGTGCTCTTAAATATTTGGGGGAAGTTTTCTTTTTTGTTTGGATGTAAAAAAAAAAAAAAAGTGTGAGAGGAGTTTTATTCGTTATTTTTGTTGTTGCTGTTGTTATTGTTGTTTCGATATAGAAACAAACAAAATAAAACGTGTCCAATGTCATTAGTTTGCCGATAAATAATTCTGTAAGAATTCTTGAGTAATCTTTCTGTTGGATGTTTTTTTCCTCTCCATTACAGAAAATAAAATGCAAACCAAGCTACTGATTGCACGCAGTCGCGTGGGTCTAATTTTTTTCTTTTTAGGTAAGTGATCGCAAGTGCAAAAAACGGCAAGAAGCAGTGTGATAGGCCTTTAGGTCCCTTTCTGCAAACATCTTTGTGAAATAGCTGCGATGTGCCCTTGAGGAGCCTTCCCTTCATTAGATCTCCGTAGAAGGAAAAGCAGTTCGAGCAAAATGATAAGATTAAACAACAGGCTGTTCGTCTCAATCCAGATTATGGATGGTCAACTAGGGCTGTACAGGTACTCCACTGTGCACAATATCCTAGACTTCCAACTGTCGAATTGTCACGAAACTACAAAAGAGAGTAGAGCGGCCTAATATGGGCTCTCCAGTAATAAAATGAAGCCTTACTGCAGACACTGTTTGCTTATCTAATGGCGAGGTTCTGTTCTCTCTCTTAGTGTTCTTTTTTATCTTCTTCTTTGTCCTGTCTTAATGTGTCCTCGCTCTTCTCTTCTTGTATCCTTGTTCTTTTGATCATTCTGATTCTCGTCTTTCTTCTTTTCTCTCTCTTCCTCAAATACTAATAAGCAAACAGAAAAAAAAGAGAAAGAAAAAAGAAGAAGATGAAGATGAAAGGGGAAAAAGTCTTCTATCTGACTCTAATGGCAGCGTACAGGTCACGCGTGAACTCGATGCACTACCAGTTGAGTGAACTACGGCAATATTATTGCAAGCCATCTACGCAGCGACACGTTAATACTTTCAAAGGTAGGATATGGGCCTGTAATTTGCTAGTAATTTGCTATGACGTGTTTTCCTCCCTTCTCGGATAGTTCACCAAATGTACCACTGAATGTACAATGACGATCTCTCCATCTTCTGTGGAAACACTTTTCATTTATGCCATTATGGTGACACTTACTTCAAATGAGAAAACTGCTTGGTGTACAATAAATCTGTTTTCTTGTCCTTCTTTGGTCTTGTCCGCCCCCCTCAGAGATTTTTTCTATATTTTGCGATTCAATGATATTTTGGACCGTCGGCTTTTCCAGTAATTTTTGGTTACGGTATTTGTTTCGCTTTTCAACCTCCTGCGGGTGGTCGTCTCAAAACAAAAACAAACAAAAAATGAATGAGTCTGACTATGTCATGTTTGTCTATCTTGCCAGTTCTTAAATTACATATCCACCGGGAGTTGTGAACTGTTCACAAGAGAACCAAGTTTAATCTGATGGTTGAACTATTTTACAAGGGAACCAAGTCTGATCTAACGTGTAAACTATTTACAAGAGAACCAAGTTTGATTTAATGTGTAAACTATTTACAACAGAACCACGTTTGATCAAATGTTTAAACTATTTACAAGAGAACCAAGTTTGATCTAATGTGTGAACTATTTATAAGAGAACCAAGTTTTATCTAATGGTTCAACTATTTTACAAGAGAACCAAGGTTAATCTAACGTGTGAACTATTTACAAGAGAAACAGATTTAATCTAATGTGTAAACACTCATATGCCAACCCAAATGCCTTAACATACAATAAGAACGCAAATAAAACTTATAGTAGCACTTCATTTACTGTAAGTGCGTTATGTTTACTTTATATCAAATAAGAGATTATGATATTAAATATCTGTTTTTAACATGTAGTGTTTTCAGGGGAAAAACGTTTTGTCAAATTACGTTAAAAATACCCACGAATAGTAAATGTATGACTGCTTTCCTTAAAGAAGAACACTGAATCTCTGTATAAGACCATTCCTTATGATCAAATGAGAAAGATAAGACCGAACAGCGGCACAACAAATGGGCGGACGGGAGAAACTGTGTTCTGGTATCTAGAGCATCGCCATCTCTACATGAAGGCAAAGAGAGCTCAGAGACAGAACAATACATGATCTATTGCCAGCGTAAACACTGCAAGAAGGAGGCGGTGTGTTTGTCTGGTTTGGATATAAATTATCTTTGTGATCGTAGATCGAGGACTAGATTTCTCTTGATTTATTGCAGTATAGAGGTCGGATATCGCTGTTCTTTTCGCTGAAGACATGCATTATTTGTTAGCAAATAATTATAAGACAGTATCATTCAACGACTCTTGTAGAATAGGTAATAAAGTATGTCGAGGTCGGTTGCATGACAGAGATTTTCACTCACACACTAAGTTGTGCAAATGCTCTGCATATGGCAGGCTTGTTTGTTTGTGTTGAGGTTTAATGACACATTAGTACGATTACCGCTGTAGTGTGTCAAATATGGTCAGATACGTTCACACGTCAAGAAGAAGAGAGGAAAGAAAGGGGGACAGAAGACAGGAGCAAGGAGAGAGAGAAGAGATGTCTCCCTGGAATGTTGAGGAAGGCATTCCATGGCAAACATCCCACCGATGGCGGGCTTACACCGCCTGCAGATAGGAGCAAAGAACCTACTTATAAACAGCACTAATAGCCTTAGTTAACAAAATCCTACTATTTGGGACGATACATGATGAAATCAGACTCTCGTCAAATTTTGATCATGTGGAGTTATTGGTACCAATTTTTCATTTCCCGTTTTGTGTGTAAAAAAAAAATAAAAATTGTCCGTCCTTAGGTAAAAGTCAAGATATTGGCAATTAAAGACGATGGGGGTGACCTGTTAGTGCAGCTGAATGTAGTGAGAAAGTGGTCAATCACTTTTGTTAATCCTTCTTTAACCTTATTCGGCCATGCCACTAAAATACAATTTTTTTGGGCGTTTACTACATATATTTCAGGAAAGTTAGCTCTGAAATACATTTTACATTGACACAGAAGGATTCGGTGAAGACAAAAAAAAAAAAAAATAACATTAAAAATTCATTCATTGTTGAAAAACACGTGATTTCTCCCATCGTCTCAGTTTGACGAGCGCCTGACTTCCTCGTGTGGCTTCTCATATGGCATAATACCGGATAAAGTAATTCTTCATTTATTTCTGCAGTAATATTGTGGCCATCCTAACCACTTCATTAATCATTTCATTGTCACCTTAGGTCACCTAGCCATGATGAAGATATGAGGGTTATTTAAAGAAACTGCCTTATATAGACAGTTTCAACTTGATATAGATGCGCATTTTGGAATGTGAAGTCAAAGTATGTTACTATTTGAGAATTCTGTGGCTCAATCGAGAGCGGAAAATTTTCAATCTACTATAATTCCTATTCCAATGAAAAGTTAAACTTTATAAGCCAGACTGAGGACAAAACAGCTTCTGTTTCGACCTCTACTCAAGTAGAGATTATATGGTCTTTCAGGAGATAAACATGAACGTATGCAAGAAATGATTAGAATAGGTAAAAAAAAGAAAAGTAAGAAAGGTTCAACAAGATATGAGCTGGATAATAGGAGATCGTTGTGCTCAATCCTATTACTTCCCTTTACCCGACAAAAGAGGGATTGAACTAGTTGTGCAAAGAGGAAAAAAAAAACTCACTTTTGTGCCCTTTGCTTGAAACATACACTATGAAAAATTCCAAAAATATTATGATGTAAAAATGATGTTGCCTTCTTATTGTTATAATTTTATCAATTTTTTTACTTTTTTTTTTGGCGATCAGTCTTTCCAATGGCAAGCAGTAAATCCTTTTATTTTTCACACTGCTTGCTCAACACATCTTTTGTCCGGCAAAGGGAAGTAAAAGTCTAGTCAAAATAATCTCCCCTTACACAAATCCTTTTGGAAAGGGCAGATAATCTGCGAAACGATCTCCCATTGTGATTTGCTTAGTCTTTATTTCGTGGTGCTGAAAAGATGGATTTGCCCTGTCCTACCCCACTGTTTTCTGAAGGTTATACAAGCTTGAAAAGGGCAGAATGTTATCATTTACCAGTTCAGAAGTTCAAAGGTTATCGTGAGGTCAATCTCTCCGTGCTACTTTGAGCGAATTGATCATGTTTCATATCTGCGGTGTTATAGTATCAATGTTTCACTGTAACCTTGTCGGATTTCGTCTCTTTGTTTTAGATCTTTTCTTTCTTTTCCTTGGTGTTTGTAGGTTAGGATGGGGAGGAAGAGGGAGAAGGGAGATGGTATTAGCAGTTGCGAGCAACTCCGCGCAATAGCAAAGGTGTGCAGCCTCATCACAGTTCTCTTTCTCTCTCTCTCTTTCTCTCTCTCTCTCTCTCTCTCTCTCTCTCTCCCTTCTCTCTCTTTCTCACATACAACCTCTATCAGTCAATGCTTACCCTCCTTTCATTTTCTTGTACCTTTTACCTTTCTCACAGCCCAATGTTTCTTTCTATAGTGTGCATTTTTTCCTCCATAGATCTGTCTCGTTTATGTCCGCTTGCTTCATTTCTTTATCCTGTTTGTTTTTGTTCTCTCTTCTCTGTGTTCTCAGCAGCGTCTCCTACATTCATTTTCCCTTTATTCCCTCCTTATGTAGCATCGACCTTCCATTGATCTTTATGATCATTATCATCGTCATCGTTCTCACTGGTGTGCCTTAAAAGAGCACACAAACTAACAAACGGTATTAAAAACGTAATTTGAGAAAGAAAAAAAAGGTCATACAAAGTAAATTAAATTATAAATTTTCAAACGTTGGTTGTTCTTCCTCAGGAAGAAAAAAAAAAGTCGCCATTATTATTTCTCTATCCACAATATCCTTTTCTTCTCTCTCTCTCTCTCTCTCTATCCTTTTTTTTTTTCTTTTATATTTCTTCCTTACTGCCATTTCGTTCAGTGCCCCGCTATCTCCAGCAAAATGTCATCGTTTAACGTGTAACTTGTAATGTATAACGTGTAAAACGTGTAACTGCTATGAATACATTTTTTTTCCAAGGCCGACTATTTACATGACTAGTCTCAGTACGTTACTCACTATAACGGAAACATCACGAGCGCTGTCCCACGTGTTGACACACCGAGAAAATCCTCTCACCTACAGGCCAGTGATTAAAATGACAGTCAGTGTGTCTCCCCCTGTCTGCTTCCAATTATTCCTCAACGTTTGGAGGAAGGGGGGGGGGGCGTCCAGAAGGTGATTTTTATAATATTATGATTCAAGAAAGACTATAATAACCTTTTCCATCGAATTCGGCATGGTCAAAGTAGAGGCAAACAGTGAAAAAAAAAATGACATTCTCAAATGGTTACCGTGGCAACCGTGTCATCTTTTGTGTCATTTTTCTTACACTCACAGACTGTCCAGAGGTTTTCACGTCTTACTAGACCACCGCAGCTTGTACAATCGTCAGATGCATGTGAGCTCTCAAAATCTTTGCTTTTCATGGAAAACTCAATAGACAGTAAAAGTTCACTTCATTATCGTTTCTGTCGCTCTTTTATGTATTGTATGATTAGTGCCTAACGAACAAAGGGGCGAAGGGGGTCTATCGGTTTCACTAGTCGACGCCATCCAAATAATTATAATAGTCCTCTTCAGCTTTTCAAATGATTGCTATCAACATGTAAGGTCGACTGACCACCAGAAACCTCGGCTGTTTGGACAGCGTCCGACGTTAGTCACTCAGTCCCTATCACGTCAGACTGTCAGTTCTGTGGCTTCACTCACTCTGAGCCGGTTTTCTATGGGTACTTTTAACCCTTAAAGGACCACTCATGTATATTTCCACCGCAGGTCACACTATACGGAATCCGGATGGCGTATATTTCATTCCCTCACTAGACAATGCTTTGTTTACTTTGGTTTCAGATCTAAGAAAGCGGATGTAGGGCCGTTTATGTTATACACTTTTTTTTTTTTTTTTCTGACACGACCTAAATTTAAGTAATTTTTTTAAAACATGGACAGTCCTGAGAGAAAAATAGTGTTCGCATAGTGGGTCCTTTAAGAGTTAAACTGCCGCCGACGTTTTCTGTATAGATCTAAACTGAGATGCATGCTTATAAAAGTCCTGCTCTTTGATAAAATACACAATATGAAGAGGGAAGGCATATAAATTGACGAAACAAGGGAGCAGCTGGCTGATGCACTTCTTTTGTCTGCGCTACTGGAGTGTAACAATCACTCACTTCTTTCTGCTATATCTATGACAGTCGGAGAGGAGAACTGAGGCTATGAAAATGAGATACCTTTACAAAATTTCTCAGCATCACATTCAGAGATTGCAACAAGAATGAAGAAGTTAAGAGACGAATTCGGAATGAAATTGGGCTATATTCCAGTCTTCTAGCTATAGTAAGAAGCCGCAGACTGGTGTGATATGGCCCTGTCACGCGATCCTCAGGCCTTGCAAACACGATCTTGCAGGATGCCGTTTCTGGAAGAAGACTTCACACTTTAGAAAAAATGAGGATTTTGACTGAAGCCAAACTTCAGTCCTCAGCTCTTTAGTGTAAAATGGATGTGTGAGTTGTAGATTTGCAGATGCATGGTATATTACCCATGTCATTATAGTATTCTACGTACATGGCATCGCTGCGAATAGCTCAGTAACCCAGCGTACTTCATAATGAGGGGTTCCTAGATGTGTAACTTTGCTGTGAAAACATGTGTGTGTGTGTGTGTGTGTGTGTGTGTGTGTGTGTGTGTGTGTGTGTGTGTGTGTGTGTGTGTGTGTGTGTGTTTCAATTAAAGAATTAGATCCCTAGGCGATCTACAATTTGATCTCGCTTTGCATCATTTTTTTTTCATATCACTCGTACTCTTCATAATGCAGTCTTTCTTTGATCAATCTCTGTCTAATGTGATTTCTTTCTTCTGAACTTTGTCATTCTCGCAGCTCATTATCAGCTTCTCTTTCCCCCAAAGAGTTCGTTTAGATGTAATGATGACATCAATGATAATGATAATGTTTGTAAAATTAGATGACATGATGAAAAAGACGAAAAAGTTGATGTTGTTGAAGGCGATAATAAATTTTTACCATGCTAAAGAATCAGCCAAGTTCGAAATTTATAACATTTTTTTTTTATCTTTTATCAATTTTGCACATGTTTATGATCACAAAGACCGGTTAGCCGACTTTATCGTCCTATATGGCCTCTCAACATTACATATGTCATATTAATAATGATGAAAATGCCCCGACGAGGAATGAAGAAGTTCGAAAATTTGGCCATTAACATCTCTTTATTATAAAATTGCAAGAAAACTCACAACAGGTTTATGGAATCAAAAACTGCTGAAGGGATCCATGTGAAATTTGGCATACAACATTGTTGCATACAGATCTGTGTTGCTATGTACGTAAACAAAAAACAAAAACAAAAAAAAAAAGCATTATCTTTGACGTTATTCTACAAATGATGTAACAATTGAATAATAAACTCGCGAGCTTTCTTGACCCGAATTGTACGTTCGATAGTATGGCCGCTGAAAATACGTTTTCTTTGAGTAACATTCAGTTTAATCAACCAAAATATCAACATCGAGGGCGCACGCCTTGCCATACATTTCAAGTCGCAGGGCCTAAATTTATACAAATTTTGAGACATTTTCATAAACAGATAACGATAATTATGATGACAACGATGATAATGACGACACAGTACAACTTACCTAGTAAATATGTGTAGACCAGTGGCCGGTAAGTCCAGAGCAACCACTGCCCAGCTCTCTCGGACAATGCGTATCTCATCAGCTGAGAGGAAATGGTCCACCTCTTTCCCATTGTTCTTGTTGGGGGACGTGGTGGAGGCGTTACAACCCATGGTGCTGGCTGGCAACACACAGACAGACAAACAGACGGATAGACAGATCCACTCCTCACCTGGGGCAGAAAGGAATTGAAGAAAGAATAGGTGAAACAGTGGCTTTAACAATGAATGAACAAATGAATATTTGAGTCAGTGAATGTGTGAAAGAATGAGGGTAAATGATAAAATGAATGAATATTTCATACAAGTAAGTTAGTAAATGAATGAATGAATGAATGAATGAATGAATGAACAAGTGCTTAAATCAATAAATGAATAAATGTGTTAAGAATGAATGAACAAATGAGTTTTTGAGTCAATGAATGGATGAAAAAGCACTGAATAAATGAACGAATAAAGAATACCGAAAGACAGCATAAATGAATGATAAGATTACTGAATGAGAGTATTATTATATACCTAGATACATGAATGAATGAAAGAATTAATGAATGAATTAATTGATGGGTGGATGGATAGATGGATGAATGAATAAATGCATGAATTCATGAATAAACAAGTGTTTTAGTAAATGTATGAATAAATGCGTATTAACCTAAAGAATAAATAATTGCTGAACAAGAGGGTAAATATATATGAATCTGTTACTCATTCATTTAATCAATCAAAAATAGATGTATAAATGAATGAATGAATGAATGAATGAATGAATGAATCAGTGAACGAATACATGGAATTCATGAATAAATAAACACGTGACTGAATGAATGAAGAAAGCATGGGACGTTCATAAGGAGGAGTGAAAAAAAAAAAAAAGAAAGAATAGAAAAAAAAAGTCAGTTTGCCCATAGTTTTCCCATGCTAATTTAACTCTATTAATGCAGCCTCTATAATTCACATTTACCCCGCTTTACATCGTTTACAAGGGAATACCTCTAATGATATCACCATGCTTAAAACAACCGTTCCAAATTGTGGAAAAGCAGGACATAACCCTAGAAGTGAAAAAGGACAGGACGAACGTTTACCAGTGATGTCTATTTTGGTTTATCAAAATGAAATTACAGCTGTTGAACGAAAACACTTGAGAGAAGGAAGGAAGGAAGGAAGGAAGAGCGGAAGGAAGGAAGGAAAGAAGGAAAGAAAGAAGGAAGGACGGAAGGAAGGAAGGAAAGAAGGAAGGAAGGAAGAAAAAAAGAAGGAAGGAAGGAAGGAAGGAAAAAGGAAGGAAGGAAGGAAGGAAGGAAAAAGGAAGGAAGGAAGGAAGGAAGGAAGGAAGGAAGGAAGGAAGGAAGGAAGGAAGGAAGGAAGGAAGGAAGGAAGG
>JBCAUA010000012.1:3291898-3306648 GCA_038406235.1 Peronia verruculata | reverse complement strand
AAAGATCCCTTGGCAGTTGAAAATCGATGGAAGAGTAGGCCTGAGTGCCGCTGTGGGGGCAAAATTCCCAAATTCCATATTTCTACCCACAAAATTTCTCAGCAAAAATTTGCAACTTCTACAAGCCGAGATAATCCTATCTCTTAGGATTGAAAGGCTTAAGAAAAACAACAAGGGCTCGCACTTGACCTCTGAACAGTACAACTTATCTGGCAATCCCGAGCTAGCCACCAACGTTGACGTGCATCCGGATTGCAATAATGATGCTTGGCTCACAAGCTGGCACCAAAAGACCCTTAGGGGCTGTCGATGGTAACGTAGATTTGTTATAAAAAAAGCCATCAATGATATGTTTTAATCTATTGTTTAAATAAGTGCACACTTTTTTGTAGCAGTGTAACTTGAGCAACTTGTCTAAGCGCATTATGAAAATCAAGATGGCGCCTTGCATTCATATCAACCGTGGCAACGGATCTAGGTTTACTCATAGTCATGTAGAATCTATGTCTAGATCGAGATCTGTGCCTTTCCACCGATTTGGTTTTTGATAGTGAAAATTGTTCGTGGGTTTTAAATCGTGGGGTGCGCTTAAAGTTGGCATCCATTTTAAATGCTCGGCAAATTAGATCTAGATCTAGATCTAGATCTAATAGTTAATAATAGCCTAGATTCCTAGATCTTCTAAAATTAAAACTATTATTTTTTTAATTAAAGTCAGTTTTAATGTAACATTGCCGGACTGGGCCAGATCTAGACTAGAATCTAGACTAGATCTAGAGTCAACCCTCCTCTGTCAGAACCCCCTTCCCAAACGGGGCCTTTGCTTATGATCACCAGATCATATGATCTGCTATGATCTTGTTGATTAATCCCTGGTAGCCTAAGCACTGATCAACTCTATTTTAGTTTGGCATGTTTTTTAAGCATTTGCAATTTTCAAGTATTTTGAGTCAAAATTGGGTGGAGTTAGGGGAGGGATTTGAGGAAGCAGATAATCAGACAGAGGTCCAGTGTGGGTCTACATTGTTGTGTCATTTAGGAGGCAGGGTGGAGTCGGTGGTTATGGTTATGCGTCAAATACGAACAAAGCACTATAGCCGGGGCGCCCAGATTAGCAGGCGGCAATTCACCACGGAAAGCTCTACGGGCTATGTGGCTAGTTTGCAGGTCTAGAGTTAAGATGGGTTCCCGTTCTTTGAAGATCAGGAATACCCCAGTTTCCATAAATAAACAGCCAACAATATGGCTAGAAGACCTTAGCTGTGATCATTCGTCTGCTAAGAGTTGTGTTAACCCTTCAAGAGGTGGATTAGTTTGTGCTGCATGGTCCCCCAGAGCCGGATTATTTTGAGGAGTCAGCTGAAATATAAGGCATTTTATGAAAAATGGCATTAACTTCATTGCTGTTGAAGATACAAAGATAAACCAAGCATCACTGAACTGAAATTGAATGGAGAAAACCATGACATAAACATTTTAAACATTGTGCTAATGACATACATTTTATTTGTTTGTCCATCAGTGTGTTTGTTTGTGCGTAGGGGTTGGTGTCAGACTTCTCCTTTTATGATAAAGTTCAAAGCATCCAGGGACACAGAGGGCTACTTCACACTTTTTACATTAATATGCAGTCTGTTTTCTCTTATAGTCACCCTTGTCTGTTCTCTTTTTGTAGCATATAACACAGTTCCTCATGGGTTGTTTCTGCTTAGCACCAAGTTTTGCTTCAAAATTCACAGGAGTGTGATCAGAGTTGGGAATAAGTCTCTGGAGAATGTTTGCAGACTTTCTGCCATTCCCCGAAGGTCCTGAGTAATTGGAGCTTTCAGTAATGAGTTGCTTGATGATATCCATCCTGAATTCATAATGTTGCAGGGGTTTACATACAGTTTTCTGATAGAGAGTGTAGGCATTGCAGATTGCAATGGTGAACAAATGAAAAAAAAACTTCTTCCACCATTTCACTGTTTTTCTCACACAAGAGTAATTTTTGAGAATCTGATCAGAGGTATCCACTCCTCCTCCTCCCATGGGTTTGATATAGTTCAGAATGCATTGAGGTTTTTTCAGCTGTTCACCGTTGTCACCTGTCCTGGCAATTGTGACTTGCTTTACGTGGTGAATTGTACTGAGCATGTGAACGTCACACTTGTCATGATATCTCAAGGCAAACATATTGTCCTTCTGGCGAAATATAGATTCACCCTGTCTGTCTGATGTTTGCACGAGGTCTGACAGCCTCTAGGACATCTTTACAATTTCTTTGAAGGGTGCCGCATGCTCCAGTGCCACGAAGATGAAGTTCATCAAAAAGTTCTGGACTGACGTAGTAATTGTCTAAATAAATGTGATGGCCTTTGTCGAGTAAGCCACAATAAGCTAGAAACCTAATCACTGTCTTTGTGGTGACTCCACTGTCCTCAGATAGATCTGCCACTTCATGGTAAGTGTCCATAGTGTCATTCCCAGTGTACACACACATTCCGAGAACATAGCCTGAATCCACTTCACATGCCTGGTAAATCTTTCTCCCAAATTTTGCTGGTTTAGCAGGATTATACACCTTAAATCTAAGCCGTCCCTTCCATGGACATGTGGCCTCATCAAAGCTAATGTCTGTTGATGGCTCATTAACACTGTTGAGTTTGTGTTTGAGGTGGGTAAAAAATTCTCTCACTTTGAACAGAGGGTCTGACCTTTCGTCATCACCACTGTCCGCAACATGAACATTTCAAAGAATACTTTGAAAACGTTTCAGTGACATATTTTTCCCAAAGAATGGAGTGGCAATAATCTCATCTGTACTCCAATACTTTGTAATATCAGGTTTCTGAACTAGTCCAGTGGTCACGAGTGCTAGGAACCTCTTCATTTCATCTGTAGTAACATCTTCCCAGCTTCTGACACGTGAGTGCTCTGGTAATTCATATGTCCTGTCTGCTTTGCTCAGTGCATAAAGATTTGTTTAACCCACTTTGCAATAATATCGTCATCTGTAAACAGTTTAAAGAAATCGCCTGGCTAGGGATTGTCACCAAGATCCACTAAAAGTCCAGGTTTACCTGTAAAGGGCTCCACTAGTGGTGCACACGTTTCATGACCCCACCCATTCTCTAGGTCTAGATCGATCTCTCGATTCCCAGGAGCTTTCACTAATGGTTCAACACCAGTTACTTCTCCCTTAAACACCCTAACAGCATCAGGAATAACCTCATCCTCCTCACTGTCACTATCATCTTGATAGAAAGTGTCAAATAGGTTTCGAAAATTTACATTAACAGCCATTTTCAAACATCATTCACAACAGTGAACAACGGTGAGTAACTTTCGATTTCTCTTCTCACGTGGGGCCCGAGAATCTCATTTGCTGCGGAATTCACTGAGGAAATCTTTTCTGGAGTTTAACTTAGTTGTCTCTATTGGGAGGGCTGCCATATGCAATATCCAGTGCCTAGTATGCTAAGTATACGATCGCGACAATGGTCACGATAACTGCAGAGGGATAGCTAGGCCATCGTGACTATAGTCGCGATAACCTCGGGAAGGGTTAATAATGGAGGGTGAACTGACCTGGGTGCCGATTCGTGCAGATTGCAGTCTGTTAGAGACAAAAGTGAACGTAAATGTTTAAAAAAGACACTATATAGGGTTGATTAGTGCATATTGGGAACTAATCAGCGTGATCATAGTGGATCATATTATGATTTGGCGTTGTAAACAAAAGTGATCGGTTTGTGGAGGGAGATTGGACAGATGTGGGTTGACTCTCGATCTATATAATATACCAAATTTAAATATTGAAGCCAATCTTTGCCTAGGTCCAGAGTCATGGAATAGTGGAGAAGAACTTAGTAACAGTGGAGATGGGATGTCAGAGCGGAAAAAGAAAAGGAGAAGTCGTTGGAATACAGACAGTGATGAAAAAATTGTCATCCCTGGTATGCCCACAGTTATTCCATCGAATTTGACAGAATCACAGCAGCGTCAGTATGTTGGTAGGTACAATTGTTCTATAAAGGAACAAATTACTTTGCTTTTTGCATTATGTTTCTGTTTTTAGCTGTGTGTCCTCATTGGTACAATAAATTTTGATGATTCCATTTTCTTTTGCTGACTTAAATTGGTTTTCTTTTATGTCATTTTTAATCAGTCTAGGAACATTTTATAGTCCTGTTATTTTCTGTTCAGTTGTTCATGATGATGACTCCACCATTTGCCCCTGTTTACTGATTTTTGAGATATGCTGCAATGGTTTTGAATATATATTTTCATGTTATAAATAGCCACAGATTTTCTTTCAGTTAAGTGAATCTTTGTATGCAGTGCAGCTGCATGGAACATGCATTTTTTTCTTGATCATCAGTCTTCATTTTCACGAGTTGCCATAATATTACAATACCATTCATAGAAGTGCACTTACCAATGCCAACATTGGGAATGTCTTTCACACACACCATTTATTTATTTTACCTTTATATAGGTTTATTGAACTGTGCAAATCATTCTTTAGCTCCTAGGTACTATTAAAGTGCTCTGTCATGACATATGTTGCTGTGATGACATGCCATAATTGCTATGATGTAATGTTGGCTTTTGTTAACCACTTTTATTGCAGTTCATCTTCAAATTGAGGAAATAACCCGTAAGCTGAGAACAGGAGATCTTGGAATTCCTGCTAATCCTGAGCAAAGGTTTGCCTGGTTTAACAAGATCAAAAAAAAATAAGGCCATTACTTTCTTGAATGCCATCATTTACTGGAGGCAATCAATTGGCCAGTTTTTTAATCCTTATCACTGCTGCTCCATTTTAGCTCGACCAGGAATTATTCCCCGCCAACCTGCAAACCTCATCTATGCAAAATCAAAGTGTAATGGTGAAGTCTCTTTTTCAGTTTTTAATCCATAGTTCTCATCCACCTCAGGAAGATATCTTTATGACCATTTCTTTTTACTATTTTTGCATATCTGCATTTTCTTTAGGTAACTGCCATATTAACTTTATAAGTTTGTGGCATTTCAAGAAGTATTAAGTGAAAATGACTTGAAATGGACCCATAAAGATATCTTGACTAATTCCACTGTTGTGAAAGGTTATGATGTGAATGTGTTTTGGTTGTCTCATTTATTCATGACTGAACCAATGCCAGGGACAGGTCACCAAGGCTGAGACAAGAATTTAACCCTCATTGTAACTGTTAGCTTAAAATTTGTTTGCAGATTTCATCTAGGAACTCTTGACAGAGCTCAAGTAGTTGAATTTTTTACTATTATTATTAATTTATCACTAGTAGGTGAGGGAAGGGAGATGAGACAGCTGAGAATTTGTTCTCTCTGTACATTTTCTGTCAGTACATAAAGTTTTAAATGTTAATATGGAACTGAAACTAATCATTTTTATAATGATTAGAAATTAACTTGTATTCTTCACCACTCATGGCAATTGTCTATAATTACTAAAGAATAGGTAATAAATTTCTTGCCATAGACCAACAGTTAACTGAGAATCTGAGCAACAGGTAAATGTCTGTGCAGTCACTGGTTTGAGGTGCATCTCATCAACTGTGTCTATCATATAGCCCAAGGGTCCAGGCAAAGTATCGTAGGGATGCTTCAGTTATGCCTGGACAATATGCATAAAAGATGGAGCATGATATTCACTTCGTGATGCATTACTGTCACTAAAAGAGGAGGCTTCCCTGTGCTGACAATCAGAATTATTGCTCACTACCTTAGTTGTGCAAGCATTGTGCTACTGTCTCATAAAGTGTAAATTTCAAATTGAATTATAACCAGTCTTATGGTACGCTCCCTGCAATATCTTTGGAATCTATTACAGGAAAGGGGTGAAGATGTGTTATGCTTTGTTTAGATTCACACAATTAAGAGTTTTGGCATAGCCCACCCTGATCACCATCTGATCTGTGTTTAGGGTTTTGCTGAATTTTGATAAAGTAACTGGGCATCTTACAGTCATGAAGCACTTGAAATCTTTATCCAAGTGCTAAGGCTTATAATCTTTTTTTTTTTCCTTAATGCCATTGTCATCTGGATTCATTTTAATTTTAAGAAACATGTGATGTTGCTCCTACAAATTTTTTTTTTTTTTATAATAAAAAAAAATATTTACTATGATGTCATATATTGACATTTAGGTAATTTGCATCATCTAACCATGCTTGCATCCTATGTTAATAATGAAATTTATTGTTTTGCTAATCATTATATCCAGAAAGGAATATCAAGGACAAGCAGTGGATTTTTATGATTTATTGTAAATTGTGGTACTAATGAAACCAAATTTTCATGCTAATGATCTTTTTTAGAAAAAAAAAAAAAACACAGGTTAAAACAAAGCTTAGTGATGGAGGCACAGCAGTTTGAGAAAACTTAGGGCTGTGTTTATGACTCTGAAGAAAGTTTTGCTTAATGACATACCTAAGTAAGAGGAAATTTCTCCTGATTTTTTTTTTTTTTTTTTTTAAGTTTTTTTTTTTTTTTAAATAGATTTCTTTTAGTTGTAACTTTATATGTTATATTTTTTTGAAAATTCATGTTTCATCTGTTGTTATTTATTTGGGCAGTTTTCATAAAGAATTATTTAGTTTGAACGTATATGAGCCCTGAAAACTGATATCAGCTTTAATCTAAGTCTGAAGAACAAAATGAAAATATTGGATGCTAATCTAGGTCACAGGGAGGAAAAGGATTCAGATGGACTTGTGAAGTGCTTTGTGTTTCATCTTTCCAGATCACCATCCCCTGAGCCAATTTACAATAATGAGGGAAAGAGGCTGAACACCAGAGAATACAGAACCCGTAAGAAACTGGAAGAAGAGCGCCACAAGCTCATTCAAGAGGCACTTCAGTTAAATCCAGAGTTTAAACCACCAAGTGACTACAAGTAGGAGTGCCAAAGGCTTAAGTTGTTGATATTGTTTTAACTCCTTCTCTGCTTTGTAATTTCCTCCTGTAGTGCTAAGAAGATTTCAGAAAATGGGCAGAATCATCAGTTAACTATTACGCAGTTTGATTTCTGTCAAGATTAAAACGGTTCATTGCTGTCTTGACTTCAGGGATGTCAAACCACGGCTTTTTTGGTCATCGCAGACTCTCCTACTTTTGGCCACTAACTGCTGACTTTTACTTAGTTCACAAGACAGTTGCAGTTCTAGGATAATTTGTGATACAAATCCATCACAATAATAGTGGAACGGGAAGTTCAGAGTTTTGTGCATGCTTTGGATGAAAGTTGAACTGCTGAGTATGTGAAGGTCAAGATCGAAGTTCTTAGCTCTTAATGCCTCACACTTGACAAGGTCCAGTTGAGTGGTGGTATGAGAGTTGGTTGAGGGAAAATCAGCATATCAGAGTAACAGCAACAACAAATAATGTGCCCAAGGTTCTAGAAAGACTGACGTAAGAGGGCATCTGTTTGCGATCTAGATGTAAGTCTTGAAAATAGATCTAGTCTAATTACATTCGGTGATTATGATGACTGCGCTACCTGTGGGGATTCTTTCTGTTCTTGCAATGCCAGATCGCTGTGGTAAAATATTGAGGGGGTGGGAGGCAAAATGTTTTGACTTTTCTTTTTTGTGTGAAGATAGTTTGGCATCCCTTTGACATGCAACGTGCATCAGTATATGGCTGGGGTCAGATGCATTACTGATGTCAGCATATATCACTGTACAATAGGTCAAAAGAGCAGTGAAGGAGTAAAACATTTTATATTTTCTCTTTTGTTTGTTCATTGTTTGTTTTTTATTCAACTCACCCAACAGTGATTCTGACGTGTAGAAATACCCTGTTACTCTGTAGGATATGATGGGCAGTTCTGAAATTATGCAACCTCACGTGCCCAAGAGGTCAAAACTAGTCCTTAAATCTACAGTCATGCCAATTCAGACTACTCAAGGTGTAATAAAATGATAGTCTCACAGTCATGAAGCCTAGCACTAGCCCTGATGACTATCAAAAAAATTTTCTGAAAAACAAAATTTACTTATAACTAAAATCTGTTTCAAATAAATGGAAGTCGTCCTTTTTTCTTCTGCAGACCTCCTGTTGTACGTGTGAGTGATAAGGTTATGATACCTCAAGAGGAGCATCCTGACATCAATTTTGTGGGTCTCCTTATTGGACCAAGAGGAAACACATTAAAAACATTGGAGAAAGATGTGAGTTTTCTTTTTTTTTTTTTTTTTAATGAAATTTCATGACCTTCACTTGTGTGTTCATTGGCTCTGAGTCTCTGTACCAGACCAATAAGAGAAACATTAACTCGTTCCATGCCACTTAATGATACATCGTCGATGTACATGTGTTGTTGATATCAGTCTTCTTTTGTTTTGCTTCTACAGGTCTAGTTTGAAACTTTTTAGTATTCATAAGTAACAACATTTTTTCCCAAACTTTCTTTCATGAAATCGGTGCTAGTTTTGTGTTGTTGGGTGAGAGTTTTCTTCTTGTTTTGCAATTTGAAGGACTACAGTTAAATTGCCATCATAAATAGATAATGGCCACGCCTACACCCAATACATATAAGGAACAGTGAGACTGTTTTGACAGGTATTCTTAGAGCTGCTTGATGAAGAGAAGACAAATAATAGTTTTAATGAGGATTTAGGAGATGGAGAGATTTAGATCTACAAAGTGATTCTGATCCTGACTAAGAATTCTGAACTAGTGACAATGACTGTTTTTTTATTGTGTAAAAATCAACATAGCTTTATGACTAAATGGAATTTTTTCAACCTGTAAAGTGCAGTTTGTACAAAAATGAAGAAATCATGAATTAGTTCTTGAAAGACATGGATATCATCAATAAAAGCCGCATTTGATTAGGTGAGTATGATTTTAAATTTTTGTAAATTAACTCTCCAGAAATTCATCTTCCCTTTTACCTTGTCATGTTCGCACCTGCATGACCAGTACGGAAAAAAAATCTTTGCCTACTTTTTTTGTGAAAACAGTTTGACATCCCTGGTCATAGCATGCAGATTAACTCTATTCCTAGCCAGCCAATGAGATAAGCACTGTGAGATCATGTGCCTTAGACATCTCTCTAAGGATGGCAGTCCCGTATGAACACAGTGCTGATTGTTTGAGTACCTTAACTGTCAATATCCAGGGATGTCACACTTCCAACTTAAGTCAGAATTTTGACTTTTTGATTGACACTGACTTTCCTACTTTTGGCCAATCAACGGCCAACTTTTACCACTTTAAATCCACAAGGCAGTCGCGGTTTTATAATAATATGCGATACAAATTCCGCACAATGAAACTGGAAGCACGAAAAAGTTACACTCTTCCTCATACCTTGGATGATAGTCGGACTTTTGTACAGCTGCTGTTTGAAGATCTCGAAATCGAAATTCGTAGCGCTGAATTATCACACCTGACCACATGCAGTCGAGTGATCATGTGAGAGTTGTTGATGGAAAATCAGCACATCGCAGTACCAACAACAACAGATATTGTGCCTATGATCTTAGAAAGACTGGTATAAGAGGACAGTTATTCTCAATCTAGATCTAGAAAATACATTTACTCGGAGTCTGGTTATGCTTGATGATTGTGATAACAGTACTACCTGTGGGATCTTTTTAGTTCATGGAAATTCCACTAGAATAATTCTATAGTCCCATCCCAAGATCTTGTGAAAACTTGCAAACTTCTCTCAAAACAATGAAAAACCTAGATTTTTTAAGTGTCTTAGTCTTACGTTACTGAACAATCTGATGATGGGGGGGGGGGGGGGGGTTGAGACTTTTTTTTTTTTTTTGTGACAACAGTTTGGCATCCCTGGATATCACATGATTCTGACAAACACCTATTGCTGTTGAGGCAATCAATCAGCTAGGTGATTTTGATGATGTTGAGGCTGATCTCATTATAGGTTATCCAGATAATGATGAAGAATCAGTGTGTGTGAGTGAAAATGATTGATAGCTCTAAATCTAGTTTGGGTGATGAAGAAGGTAGGGATTCCCAAGATCATAGATCTGTTAGGGTTCATAGGGGTAAGGATGTTATATTTGATGAATCTTGAGGTTAGCAAGAACATAGTGATATTTTCACGGTGATCAGCGATTCAGCTAGATTTTGTTTACATTTTCAGACAGGGGCAAAAATTATCATTAGAGGAAAAGGATCTGTGAAAGATGGGAAAATCGGCCGTAAAGATGGACAGCCATTGCCAGGAGAAGATGAACCACTCCATGCATATGTTACAGCTAACAACCCAGAGAATGTGAAAAAAGCTGTGGAAAAGGTACTCATGGTTCATTTTTTGCTCAAGCTTTTGTAGATTGGCAAAAGTGAAAAGTAATCACATAATTTATGTTACTTTCATGCATTGCTTACTATTGAGAACAGCAAGTCTGGCATTCATGGAAAAACAAAGACATCAAACTTAATTCTGTATCTGATTCAAGTTTTCATTCTCTTTTTACGTTAAAGGGAACACCTTCCTTAGTCTTTAATGATTTCACTTATCACTTTAAACTTTTTGACATGATTCAAAAGTTGCAAGTTGCTAAGGAGCAAATTCTGAAAATGTTTCATGAACATTTTTTCCCCCCCCCCCCTTTCTGCAGATCAAAGATATCATCAAGCAAGGTATAGAGGTGCCAGAGGGTCAGAATGATCTAAGAAGACAACAGCTACGCGAATTGGCTTTGCTTAATGGAACTTTGCGAGAAAATGATGGCTTGGCGTAAGTGGACTGTTGGTGCAGTTCTTCTGTATATTAAAGGGTTGTATGCTGCATGTTATAGTACTATTTAGGATTAATAGAGTTTTTCAAAGAAAACAATGTCCAGAATGTTATCTTTCCTTAACTCTAGAACTGCAACTCAGCCTAAGGGCTACAGCATCCTGCGGCACACTTTGCTGGGCTTGTCAATCTGGATCTTGGTGCTAGCACTTGACTTAGCCTCACTGTGTTTGTTCTGACTATAGAGACTCTGCCTTGGCTTTGGAGTGACATGATGCAGGCCCAGATTGACCACCTTACTGAACACTGTCTTTCTCTAATCCCACCCCTAACTCCACCCTTTTCCCACATTTTGCAATGAGCCGGTGGTGGGAGAAGGGATTGTATTTTCAAAGACATGTCAATTTCATATGGGTGCTAATTTTATCACCCCTCGTTCCACAGACCATTCCCATTACAGATTTGCTCATAACCTGATGCAGCTGCTTGGACGAAACCACTTCATATAGGGGTGTATTTACATTTATGTTATAGAATCTCAGTGTAAACTGCAAGCTATCATCCCTCCGACCATGTGGACTTAGATTTTTCTTATTAGATCAGACCGGCTGACATTGACGGGGGCAGCAGTGACTACAAAGAAATCCATACAAGTGATCTAATGATTGCACAGAGTGAGAGCACAAGAGAGCTATCTGATGTATAAATAGATATGCAGACTACTTTAGCTTTCATTCATAGCAGTTATAGCTCACGTGTACGCTCAACAGCTTGATTGCTGGACAATGCGAAACTTGTTGAGTGTGTCAAGTGGTCGGGGGAGTCAGCGTTATTATTCAGTTTGGTTAAAAACAGAGAGACTGCATGTATTTGATATTCTCTTGCATAATCGTATAGTTTCTTTTGATTGTAGTTTCGGATCACTTAAGAGGAATTTAGTAGTCCATACGGCCTTTGATTTCTGTTCTTCTCATCTGTCCAAGAGGATTTAATCTTTGGGCATGGACTTTCTCACTGTTTATTAGGTAAAGTTCCCTTTGCCTTGTGAAGAAGTGTCTGTTGCGCTGCACATACTTATTATGGCGATAATTTGACAAAACGGGGGCCGATAAACCCCAGGTTTAAGTGATGTGGTGAGAACTATCACAGCGCAACGAGGAGCCCCCACAAATAAACACGGGCATTGCATGCGGGGATTCGCTTCACCTGTTGTAAAAATCCATGGTTCACAGTTCTTGGGTTAATTTCTATATTTTTTGCTGTCCTTAAACATGAGACTTTCCCCTCAGAAGGGATCCTGCTGCAATTAAAACTTCTTCAGTTGATTCCTTAGAAGTTTAGCTTTCACCGTCAATTGTTTACCCAAATACAATGATTTTAACAACAGGAGTACTAAACCATGGCCCAAAACATTGCCTTGAGTACCAAACTGAGGACAACCCTAAATGACTTTGTAGCCTTCTTTAACAAAATAATAATTATGATAATAATAATTATAATAATTCTATTGATCAAATTGCTTCAGTGAAGTTTCTTACATTTGTCTGCCAAAGAAGTAGTTTGCTTATTCATCTTAATTTTGTCTTGTGGCAGAAGGATTTTTTAAATCTGTTACTTAGTAAGGCATAATTGAGTGGGAAAGAAAGGATTTGCTGGGATTATTGAACAATTAAAGTGGTCATCGTAGATCTGAATGTTGTTATGGCAGCAGTGGATGAAATTTAGACCTGCTTGACCAGCATTTTCTCATAATAGCTCCAAGAATTGTGAAATGCTCTATTGTAGAGCAAATGAAAACTTCATATTATCCAGTAAGGATAAAAAATGTAGTATCCATGCACACAGAAATACTGTGTGGAAATGGGTGAAACTGCAGTGGAGAACGGAGGCAAAGCCAGATTTTAATCAGAAAATGAGATGTCCGATCTTATCTTTTCAGAAGACAAATTACTTCTTCTAAGTGACAAGTTGAACTAAAATATACCTGAAGTGGACTGCATATGAAGCCGAGGTGTAAGCACCTCCCTATCTCTCTTGGATTCTGCTAAATTTAGAACATTTGCCTAATTGAGTTCAGATTGAAATTTGCTCCTCTCCAGTCTCTATTTTCATTCTTTCTTTTTTCCTTAGGAAACTCCGTCAAATCGCTGAGAGTCAGACAATTGTAACAAATACCATTATATGCACCGTATGTGGGGGTACCGGCCATATAGCTCAAGACTGTAAACAAAAGCGGTAAGTTCCAAAGCTATTTTCTAGAAAAATTATCTTTATCACTTACTTTGGTGGTGCACTATGAAAATGCTGCTTGCTGTTATTTGGCAAAATTGTCATACTTTGAAACTGTCATGCAGTTGTCACTGTGAAAGACACACTGACCAGCAAGTGCATTAATTTTAGATGAACCATAGCCTGCAAAATCATGAGGTGGAGAGGGAGATTATCAGCTCGCTTAAGCAGGATAGAGAGGTAGTGTGTTACCTTTCATGCTAAAGGCTGACTTTCACACTCGGGTACACATCGTTTGCCAAATGTTTTTATCTCCCTAAGTCTAAATTTTTCATATTTAACAGGGGAGACCAAAAAAAAAAAAAGCTTTTCCAGTTGTCATTGGAACCTGCAAAATAAATACATTGAAGAAATTGTATCTACCTAGCACACTAGTTGGGAATAGACTGAAGCATTTTCTTTTTTCTCCTTGAAACCAATTGCATCTTATTACTATTTTCACAGGCCAGGGGATACATTCCGTATGCAACAAATGCAGAATCCAGCAGATCGAGCGAAGATGGATAGTGAAGTATGAAAAGTCATCCTTATCTTTTTAAACAAGATTTACCACCACCACTTTTCATTTTGTTTATTTTGTGAAAAATGTATTTACATTTGGACATATAAGTGGTTCTGACATAAATGTAGCCAGATTGATTTAATTTAGAAGATTACTGACACATTTATGGTTATATACTTAGATTTGTTGATTCAAGCAAACATCTAGTTTGAAATAATTCTTTGAAAAAAATTGAATATAGCAAACTATTTGACAAAGGTAATTTTGCTCCGTGAACTTTCTTTTGTATTTTTACTTCAGTTTAATTATTGTTTTTTCCCATGATACTGACATTGTGTGAATTTCAGTATATGTCACTAATGGCTGAACTTGGAGAAGGACCACCTCCGCCAAAATCTGAAGCATCAAGTCCTAACCAGCAGGGCAGTTTTGGACGTCCATTGTTGGCTAATCCACCTCCTAATCCAATGGTAACATCTGTTTCCTGTAATGCAGTTGATGTTTGCCTTCACATTATTAAAGTATTTATGTATTCTCTATATAATGAACATAGAGATCGAACTGTATTTGCTGACCCAGGGGACCTTCACTCTGATAAGTTAGAGTACAGAGATGTGAATCAGAAGTTATATTTAGAAAAGGATTTTAGTATTAGGCTTTAGAATAGCAGTACAGTGGAATACGGATGAGTCGATGCTGGTGGGGGAGGAAAAACAGGGTCGACTCATCCGTAGTTCGACTTATCCGTATGTCACTAAAGACCACAAAACTAGGCTCTACTACTTCTTTGGAATGACATATTGTTTGGTATTATAATGGTAAGTTCCCCTTATCCATTCTTCCATCGAGCATCAAATTTGATCTCTTCCACTTCCATTCATTTTCAGTGAGGTGGACCTAGCTTTTGGTTCAATTTAATAATTTTAATGTTACCCATGTTATTGTCGGCGATCGTTGTCATCGGCCGTCATGTTCCCAACCCTGACTCCTGAACATTCATTTTCAACTCAATACGATCGTCACCGCAGGCAGCTTCGTCACCCTCCAACATTCCTCCCACCTCATCATGCTATGAAACACTGGACATGTATTACCTCTTTACTACTAGGCCTTTTCCAAGATGATAAACATTACATGCGATGAATCGATCTATGGGCGGAGTGGGGAGGGTGCAGTACCTCACTGTTCTCATTTTGACCGCAATAGCCTAGTGAAAAGGTGTCTAGGTCTAACCGGCCA
>JBCAUA010000012.1:3246680-3274926 GCA_038406235.1 Peronia verruculata | reverse complement strand
ACACACACACACACACACACACACACACACACACACACACACACACACACACACACACACACACACACAAACAAAAACAAAACAACAACAACAACACAAAAAAGCAGCCGGTGAAAACCGAGATAATCCTACTTTCTAAGGATTGAAAGGCTTAAGGAAAAAAAAAATGATGCTTAGTTGTGTTGTTTTACTACCAAGAAATGTCCTGTGCTTCATATAACCTGGTGCTCTTTCTTTTTATACATTTCTGAAAAGATAGAATTTGACTCATAGAAAATCCTGTGTGGTCTCATTTTCAACAGCCATAGAAATCGAGATATGTTTTGTACAGAATCCGAGTAGCCCCATGTGAACTGCCATCACTGTCTTGCTCTATTTATTTTGTTTTGTTTGTTTTATTGTAATGGCGACATGGATTGATGCCCGCCTCTGTGACACCTTTATGTCGGTGCTACAGACACGGGGATATTCGTGTGGACAAACTGAAAGAAAACACCGCTTTCCACAAAATTCATGATATTGGAACTGATAAAAGTATTTGCGAAATCCTGTTCTGTTCTAACAAATACCCAATGACAGGAGTCATAAAAGTGATGAAAAATGAGCTTATAGATAGAGGTGTTATGCAATGTGGTCAGTGGAAACATTTTCTGTCCATTGGCCATCACAGAATCGATCCCCACGCACAGGATTGCCTGCACATTGACTTCCTTAAATATTTGTTGTACAAATCTAGTTGAAACGGTCAAGTTCATCAGCTTCACGGACAGTGCCATACACATTTTCAAGACCATGATCTAACCAGCATGACTTCTTTTGCACCTCTGGTCATTAGAAGATTGGCAAAGACACAAAATTATACTATGTGCCGTGCTGTCGTGGGTACCAATGGCCATGAGCAGAATGTACATGTGCGAGTTATCTTTGATTTGGAACTATTGAGCTGAATTGACAAGACAAATTGCTCATTTGCTGAATCACTCTTGACTGCTTAGTTATTTTAATATTGGCATGTATATATTAATAACCATGATTTCTTTCTTTTATCTTTACAGACGTACACTGGCAGCATTTTGGTTGCTGTCAACCCATACAAGATGTTCAACATCTATGGCTTGGACATGGTTAAGAAATATGAGGGCCAGGCCATCGGCGATTTACCACCGTAAGTCCAAACACTGTGTATCTCAGTCCGTTCATAATGTTTCACAATCCGAGGAAACAAATCTGACGTGCTGATGTGTTGGTCTGTCTATCTCCTGTCAGTCATAGACTCTTATATATGCGACATCTCACATGTAAATATGTCTGTCTGTCTCACTGCATTCTGTACCCTGACTCTCTTACCTGTTGGCTAGTTGATCAGTGTCATTTCTTTTATATCTTAGCATCTCATTATTGCTGAATGAATATACTCAATTACCCTGGTTTTAGACGGCATTTGTCAAATTGTTGCCGAATTTAGTCCTGTCACGGCTATTCATTCGCCTGTCTGGACACTTGACTGGATACTTTACCCCAATAATGCTATTGTTTTGATTGCCCATCTTTTGTCTGAATGGACGTACTTTTAGTTTTTCATTTTTCTGAGGTATTATTTAGATACTCTGAACTCTAGCAGATCAGTCTATATTTGTCTTGAGGTCACAGAGCAAACTTTTCTTATACGATCTGTGAGCTTAGTCAGGTTGTGGTAAAGTCTGCATGCGAGATACTATACAACAGAATTTTTATCATCATGTCATCATTTCCTTCCCAAGAGGACAATGCTTGCTTAGTCGTCCCGAAATCTCTCCTTCTTTCCTCGTCCATTCCCCCTTTCCCCCTCCTTACCCCAACATCCTTTTCGTCATTGTTTTGTTTTAAATTTTGTCTTTCATTAACCCCTTTACTTTATCTTTTTTTTTTGCCCATTTTTTTTTTCTTTCAGTCACTTCTGACATTCCCTTTGATTTATTCTTCCCACGGCCTCATGCTTTTTCTTTCCTTCCCCCAGTTCCGTACGTCGTTTCTTGCAGTTGATAAGTCTTCCTTCCCCCTCCCGCTTCTACCCCTCCCATCTCTCCCCCTTTATCTCTCTGTTCCTCCTTTACTTCCCATTACAATTTCTCCCTGATTATGTTGGTCGCCAGCGCTAATCCCGTACTCTCGGTCAATAAAACAAGGCTAAGCTATGTAAACACCGCATCATTCATCATCTATCTTGGGCGTTCAGGTGTTCAGTATATTTGCAGTCACAGTCAGCCATTGTCCATTCCTTTGTTTTTCTACCAACTGGATATTTTCCACCATTTCTCTCCTGAAGGTATTTAACGTGCTCACGGCGACGTCGATCCGAGAGCAAAAATAATAGAGAGAAATTTTGAAGGAAAAACCGCCATCTGGTCTTTGTGTTTATCCTATGGCAAAGAGGCCATTCGATATATCTGTTGTCCTGTTCAATAGTGATGAAGTCTTTGTTATTAAATGTCCTCTTGGCACCGAGTGCCCCAATGCTTCTTTTGGTATTCATTCACATCGCTCTAGCTATAAAAAGGAATGTTGAGGAAAAGGCAGGCTGTTTTTAAGATATTTTTTCCTTTTGTCGTGACAACTTGTTGAATTGCACTTTGCTCTGAAAGGAAAGAACGGTCAGGTGTGGGCTGAATGCAAACTGCAGTTGCGTCTCACTCGTCAGTTTTTGCGCCGAACAGCCCTCACCCCTCAGGCTAGACACGCAGTGCAGAAAATTTAGAATCGGGACACCATACAGACCTGCATTACTCACTTATGTAGCCTCTCCACTCCCAGCATTGACAAAGATCGAAATTGGTCGTTACAGATCTATTTGCAGGACTATAAGCTCAGGGTGATAGATCTACATTGATAGATACGATTCTCAGCTGCTGTGGCCTTTTGTGACTTCTATTCAGCCAAATTCGAAGTCTAAATTCCACCCACATTCAAAAAAGAATAATAAGAAAAATAATAATTTAAAAAAATACAAATTGAAAATTAAACAAAAATCAAGTGAAGTTAGGATAGATCGAAAATGATATTATGGCTGGTCTCAAGGCAATTCAAGCGCCCTAGAAGATCCATTTACAGTTAAAATCGTAATGGCATGTTAAATGGGCTACTCTTTGGTAACTGTCATTACATCATATCGCTTTAGGAGAATTGTTGTATGTTAGTACCCTTAAAGCTCTATTGGCACTTAAAATTTCAGAGGGTTAGCCCAGTGGACTGCAGTCAAGACGTAACTTACCATATGAATTCATAACTCATTACTGATTTTATTTTACAAGAATGTGGTCAGACAGTCATTGACATGATTTACCGTTTTACAGTCCGGACTTAAGAGGTGCAATAAACCGCTGTTCATTTCAGTTTTGCAGAGTATATTCAGTTACCTTGGTCGGTGCTGAACACCAGGTGAAAACGATATAGCCAGAATGTTTGTGTCGATATCTGTAGGTTCTTTTTAACACGTTATACATTAAACCAGAGGCCGATATGGCGACGCTGATGGGAAAATTAAAATGGGAGAGCGCATTCGCGATGCGGCACTGGCAAGGTTTCAATCGTATCATGAAACAAGAGAGAGATACAGAATGAGAGTGAGAGAGAGAGAGAGAGAGGGGTGGGGGGGGGGGTAAACGAGGGGGGGGAAAAAAAGTGTGCCTGACCACATCATGCGGATGCTCCATGGACAAACAGCCGGTAGTCGGTATGGACACACAGACAGGCGGAAAGAATAAATTCTTCCCCCCGCTCATGTCCCAACTGACCCCTGGCTCCAGCGAAACCAACACTCGTGACCTGAAATCGTCGGAGCGCGTGAAATGTCATTCTCTGTGTGTACATGGAGCTTGCCTGCAAATAAAGGGGAGGGAGGTATGAACGAGAGAGGAGGTGGGAGGAGGGGTGAAAAAAACAAAATGATGAACCGACGAGCTGCCCAGGGGCGAGGTCAACAGGGATTCACCGAGAATTAGCGACCACTGCTATTGTTGACCACTGCCCCACAGGACTTTAATGGTCATAGGGAAGGCTCGATGAAATATGCTTGAGCTTCCTCCTGTCGTCGGTTTGATGATGTTCACCGCTTGTAGTATCATCAGATGTATTCAAAATACTGACCATCTGTGCCAGAAGATGATCAGAATGGCCTTTATAATGTGTTATGTAAACGTCATTGGTTAGGAATAACAGAATACTAATGGCAATCATCGGTCTGGTCGTTGTACGTGTATGTCTTATGTCAGGACAGCAGGTATTGTTTGTGCACCAGGCACGTCAGGAACTTTCAAGAAACACTTCATGTTCGTTGCTGCTCTTATTATTTCACAGAAATCTCATTGGGATCATTGTAATTTTGCTGTGGTTGACAGGTTACTGCTCAGCCCTCAGGTCAGAAGCAGAGCTAGTCTTTTATAAGATGAATCACTTGACGGAAATGGCGGGCCAGTGCATGCAAATTGTTGACTGCTGGTCAGATGTAATGTTTTACTAAAGAAGGCGATTAGTTTATTACTGCGGCCATTTCCAGTGATCATACACACTCACTGGTGTCCAAACCTTTGGATGGCCCTTTCGCAGGCGAAGCGTGACTATCCATGAAGTCTAAATGAAGTAACATTATGACACACAGCACTGTCTTCATCTGCCCTCCTCTCTCTTTTCCACGAGTAATCCGCCCCACTATTGTAATAGGAAGACGCATAGCGGATAAGATGGGACGTCTACCAGATTATGCTGTTTTTATTTTTAGCCATAGAGACCCCATCCACCATGGAGTTGACTGCATTTTAAAGAAATGAATATCTTACATGTAGCCCTTGTCTAGCCATGTCCCCTGTTCAACAAATAAATGCTCTTATCTCACAAAATGATGAAACACATGACACTTTTAAATCCTTATCTTTTGTTCTGTTCACCCCATTGAAATGGCAAAAGCGGCAGTAGTGATGATGGTATAGTTTAACTTACGGAGGTAATAAGAGGAGAGTTGAACATGTGATGACCGCCATCTGCTTGTCTTTAACCCTTGAGAGACGTATTAGTTGTGTTGATATTATACATGTATTTATTGTAGCTCTGCATTGCTCCTGTTATAAGGCGTTGTTGAACCGGACTTTCCTTAGGGGATTTGTAGACAGCACGTTTCTGGTCTCTGTTGTCATGATAATTTGCTAACGGCTCTTTAATTACCTTTCGAACTTTCTGCTTTTCGCCACACTCGAATAGGCTAAACGTCAGATTTCTTCTCTGTAACCATTAGAACCATCGCTTAGACCAGGAATTTGCTTTAAGATTCTTTTTTTTTTTTTTGTAAGCCTCGACCTCTATTCATTCTCCGAAAGTTTCGAACTCAGCATCTGTATACGGACACTGCAGACGCTTTCTTCCTCTCCTTCCCCCATCCCCAAGCAACGAAGAAAGGAACCGTGTTTCGTACAAACATGACAGTTCACGAGTGCTCGTTTGTACAATAGAGATCGGCATTCAGAATTTGCTAAGCTTTCGACACTTACGATCAAGATGTTTAAACAAACACTTAGATCACACATTGTTAAATTCGTACACTTATTAGTTCATTCGGCATTTGTGGTGCAGCGTGACTCAGATTTTATAGTGTACAGTATTACAAGTAGTTAAAAAACAGTGCATGTGACCTTTTACCAGACAAGAGGTATTTTTATGTTATGTCAGATTTATGAAGATTGAGTTCATCAGTTCTGATGTATATATACATGTGTATATGTATCTGAGTGAGAAAACAACAACAACAACAACAATAAAACAGAAGTGGACATGAAAAGAAAGCCGAAAGCCGACAAGAGGTGGGAAGGAAAATGAGAGAGATAGGAAAGAAAGTGAGAAAAGGGGATTTTTTTGTTGTTGTTGTTGAAAGGTGCTGTGGACAGAATACATTCCAAGGCCACACTAGTTATTGAAATTGTACTGTGTCTCTTGTGAAAGATGAGATTTAGGTTCCTTGCTGACATTTAAAGTATTTTATCCATTTGTCTTTTGCTTTGAAAAATGTAAAAATACAAAACGTTTTCTCATCGTTATTGATTTTTTTGTCCTCTGATTTTTTTTCAGGCATTTGTTTGCCATTGGAAGCGCCTCCTACTCCAAGATGATCAAAGAGACAGAGAACCAGGTCCTTGTCATCAGGTTGGTGATTACACATCTCCTTCTCTCTTTCTTGCTTCCTCTGCTTGTACCATCAATCAACAGTTAGCTATCACAGTGAAACAGAAATGTCATAATCACTAAATCTTAGCTCCTAACAACACCAACTACTGTCACTGTGTTTTTTTTCACTCTGGATTTTTTTTTTCCCATATTCTTTTGTTTGTCATTCATTGCACCCTGGTCTATTTTCCAGTGCTTTACTTTTTTCTAATAGGAATACAAATATGAATACTAATAGTTTATTTGTCCACAAGGAAATACATTTTGATCAATGGAGAAAACAAATGAAACAAAAATATATGAAGAATACACAGCACAAAGATACATTAACAATTTCCATATTTGCATACCATATATACCTCCACGCCTACATATTCATACACATGTATCACACAGACACACATACACACAGCCACACATGCACACATACACAGCCACATGCACACACACACTCACATACATACTAACATACATACATAATTCTGTTGTTCCCTTGTTTTCATCATACCCTTTCATTCATGCTATTTAATATTTATTCCACACCAACACAAACAAGGAAATTGGAATGAAATATGTCAGCTGGCCTTTGGTGTTATTAAAACAAGCATTCACAAACAAAAGATGATCTATGGGCAAAACACATTTGAGACAATGGAGAATAGCTTTAATGTGCACAGCAGGATGGAATTTTTATAACTGGATGACCTGTCCTGTTGTTCCCGTCTCCAAAACTTTATAGATTTTTTATTTTGGAGATTCTAACTGAGGGCTATTGACTACAAAGGTGGAAGGGTTGATTTATTGTTGGAGCTGGTCTTTAAATCTTAGGTTTTGTTGCTACAAGTTTAATGCTAAGCCAGGATTTCAGCCAGCCTGAGACTTTACGACATTCCTCATTTACAACAGGGCAAGGTGAATGGACAAAAGGGAAAGGAAATGTAGGAATCTGTATACAGGAAATGCATTGCTAGAAGAGATTGCTGACAATACAATGTTTTGATAGCCCTGGTGTGTTTGTTTTAAGCTTTTTCTTTTTTGTAGGCAAAATCAAGGTCATCTCACATCTTCTCCTCTTTGGCCTTATATTTTTTTTTCTTCAAAACAATATAAATTCATGATTATCACTGGCATGCCTGAGTGAATTTTTTATTCTGAAAATTAAGATGCCTAGTTTTTTGTTTGTTTGTTTGTGTGTGTGTGTGTGTGTGTGTGTGTGTGTATGTGTGTATGTGTGCGTGCTTGCCTGCCTCTCTCTCTCTCTCTCTCTCTCTCTCTCTCTCGCTCTCTCTCTCTCTCTCTCTCTCTCTCTCTAACTGTGATTTAAAGAAGAATGTCAATATATTCACTAAAGTACATTTGTAGGAGATGAAATTGCATTTGCGTGCCATTAATCACTTGTTAAAGGTAAAAAATATTTTGCTGTTAGATTAGTGCACTTTCAAACATCTGTGTTCAAGCAATGAAGTGAAAAACAATAAATTTTTAGTTGACGTTTCATCCCTATTTCTGTACAAACTATATATGGTTCAGGCTTTCATTTTTAATTCAGCTTAATCATATCCTCAAAATTCAAGGGATTGTGGTTTATATTTATCTGATCTTGTTATATAGTAAGAAAAATAAAAGGAAAGGCTAGTAAATAGATAAATCAAGCCCAACTTTTAATTCTGAAAATTTTGCTCTTATCAAATGTTTACATAGCAGGCACGGTGAGAGTGTGTGGCTTACATCCTATATATGATTATATATTAATCTATAAGACTGGTTTTTCATCAGTTAAAGACAAGATGATAAAACTATATTGACAAAAAAGAGAGTTGATGAGTGATGATATATATTATGTGCCACACCTATCAAGCGCAAAGAGTCAACTGTCATGAATAGCATCTGAAGAAGGCAGATTCAAATAAAATTGCTTCAACTTGATAAGCCTTTTTGGGTAATTGTGAACTTTAGCCCCTCTTTTTGACTGTGCATCCCTCCGGTATTCCAAAATAATTGTGAACTTTAGCACCCCCCTTTTTACTGCGCATCCGTCCAGTATTCCAAAATGTAAACCTACCCCCTCCACTGCAAAATCCTGCTACCCCATTGGCTAGCGCCTTGGGCGCCCTGTTCGCCGTCATCTAGTATGTAAACAAACAGATGCCTGGAGTACTACAGCGCTAACACCTGCGGGCGCGGTGCGCCTAGCAGTCTTGTTAATACTGTTAGTTTGACTAACAGGGTAACGGTGCTCCATGGTGGAATGGATAAATCTGCAAAGACAATTCGATGGTTGAGGGTTCGAATCACACTACTGCTCTCATAATTTTTTTTTTTTTTTTTAGTTTCTTAAATACTGGAAGAGAACCGAAGGCCTCCATGGGAGATTTCTTTCTTCCTTTCTTCTTCGTCTTCTTTTTTTTTTTTTTTTTAATGACCACATTCAGATTGTAGAAATATCCTACTAGTATAATTTTCTTTGCTTTTCAGTGGAGAGAGCGGTGCTGGGAAGACAGAGAGCACCAAACTGATCATGCAGTATTTGGCTGCGGTCAACAAGTCAGGCAGTAACCTGATCACTGAGCAAATTTTGGAGGCGAATCCATTGTTAGAGTCTTTCGGCAATGCCAAAACCATACGCAATGATAATTCCTCTCGATTTGGGAAATACATTGAAGTGTACTTCAAAAGGTGAGCATAATGACATGATCTTTCTTTGAAAAAGTTGAGTTAAGTTTGTACAATCTTCTGTAATTTTATTGCAACAGTTTTCATTGAGAAATCTCACAGTCATTCACTTTCATCAAGAAATTTCACTGTCATTCATTTTTCATTTGGAATTTCACTGCCTTTCACTTTCATTGGGAAAGTTTGCAATCATTCATCTTTATAAAGGAATATCATGGTTATCCATCAAAGCTGTTAAATGATGTAAACTTTTATCCATTTACATGTGATTGTTTTAGAGACTGTGAGCTACCGTAAATTTGATCAGAATTTATATAATCTATAGCAGCTCTGAATTACTGAATACTTAATTATTGATTGATTTGTGTTTCAGTGGATCTATTGTTGGGGCAAAGACATCTGAGTATCTTCTTGAAAAATCAAGAATCGTCACCCAAGTAAGTATCAGAATATATCATTTGTTTTCCACAGATATTTGTCCAAAGCTGCCAAGGATGTCTGTAATCTTTCATGGTGTTGCCTCTGTGTCTACAAAATGCGATACCTTTTTCTGTGTCATCCATGACAAACAATGTGCGAACTCTTGTGCAATTCATTTCTCATAACTCGTCAAATGCAATCTCATCACAGACATCCTGGGTGAAACTGCTTCAGCCTCAAACAGTTCTGAGCTTTGCAAGGATTCCTTCATACTTTGTGGAAACTGGTTGAAGACTGAAACAGGTTCAGAGTTATTAAAAGGAGAGCTCATTAAATTTTGCCTTTTATCTTTTAAAAGTAATATGTCCTTGAAACTATGAGCATTAATAATTTCATATTCGAAGATTGTGTTTCCGCCCTGAACAGAAAACAATGCAAGAAGATGTTGATTTCATCTTGACCTGCAGGGCATTATGGCCAGGGCTGTCATAGTTAAGTGCAAGCCAGGATGCTTAGAGAAGACAATCACACTAATGGAATGCTATATTGGCTAGTCCCACTAAGACCTAGTACTTAAAATACTATGAATAATTTATAAGCTACACAAGTCCCCTCATTTCTAAGACCTTGAAGGCAAAAGTGCAGAGAGCTAAGCTGTTACAGTCTGTCATAAAAATACAGCCTCAAGCCACATCCATGTCTTATAGGTCTGGTCAATAGAATTATAGAAGGCTGATTTGTGAATGTGGTGGATCCTGAAATGGGATGTTTGTTCAAAGAAACCAGCTTGGTGTTTTTGATGTATCTTAAAAGTTCTGCTGTTCCTGCACACAACAGTAGTATTAAAAAGTGGATCTGGTATTTTGTTAAGATTTGGACCTTGGTTATTCATTAGACAAATGCTGCTGTCCCATCTTTGCTCATGATGTTTCTTTAAATGATAGTACATGTAGTATAAACGGTGACCCATAGTCAAAGAGTACTTATATATGCTTAGGTTATGGCATCCTCCACCAATATCTGAAGCAAAGATGCCACAAAGTTGTCTTGAAGAAAGCCATTGAGACCTAACTCTAAAATTCCTTTCTGATTCTTATAAAAAAAAAAAAAAAAAAAATCCATTATTTGAAAAGAGAAGAATTTACCCTTATTTCTTTTGTTCTGGAGGATGAAAGTAGATCTATAGATCTATTATGATAGCAATTGTCAAGGAAAATTGTAGGTTTGCTTCCAGGAAGACATGGTCAATGAGAAGCCCTGGACCCAGCATTGTTAAAGGAGTCATTTGAATAAAAGAGAATAAGGATTAAAAACAGAGGAAAGTGAGATCAAAGGCCCTCCAAAAAAAAAAAATTGAAAAAAACGCAAAGTAAGAAAGCTAGACCAGAGTTTTCAGGATTGCGCTGCCACCACCCCCCCCCCCATTTTAAATACATTTGTTTTAAAATGAGGTTTGTCCATTAGCCGTGATGTTTGACATGAATCTAGGGCAGAATAATCCTCATTCTTATGTAAAAGTGTTTTTTTTTACATCCTTTTAAGGAATCATGTGCTTTCAGTGGTTTGCAATATTTGCAGTAGGCTTTCCACCTAGGAATTTCAAATCTCCTCCTTTGATAACTAAGCAAAGTTAGAGAGCACCAAAGCTCAGAGATCATCAAACTAGCCCCAACTGAATATACAGATCATTTTTCTTCTTTAACAAAACCCCCCAATGTTAATGAATGTTCTTTAATTGGCAATTTATATTGAAGAAAATATGATTAGTAGCACAGACTTTCCTTCAGCTTCTCTTTGCAGCATTATTTGTCTATAAAAGTATGACTCAAAGCCACCTATATATCCGGAGACATGAATGAAATTTGAAGATAAATTATGGTATGTTATTTCTATGTATAGGCCCCTGAAGAAAGGAATTACCATGTTTTCTATGAGATGCTAGAGGGCTTAACTGATGACCAGAGAGCAAAATATGGACTTCAAACAGCTCCCAAATATTTCTACCTCAACCAGGTAAATGTTGTTTATTGGTACTAGTTTTTCATTCTGTTGTGGCTACTAGAGAATGGAGGTTTTAATATGAGCCCCTGCAATATGAATACAAAAAAACTAGGTTTTCATGTTTCTCTGTGTATGTTTGAATAGAGTTTTATGAGATTGTAGGTCAGAAAAATAGAAACTATTCAGCCTGGTTACTTATTTTTATATTCATATTTTTCATTTGTTCATTTTGTCTGTTTTGTATATTGTAACTTTATGTATTTTGTAAAATAGAAATAATCACAGACATGCTAAGAGTGAGTACTTTCAGTGCGTCATTGATGTACTTGTGTCTGTGTAAGGTGGTTGCTCACTTTCATAAGTTGCATGGTAAATTTAAATTTTGTGTTTTGTAAAGTGAGAGTAACCACATGATTGTTTATGTGGCTGATTTTGATAAGACCATTATTTGGTTGTATTTTTTGTAGGGTGGTAACTCTCTGATCCCTGGACGTGATGACGGTGAGAACTTTCGCAAGCTCACAGCTGCCATGGACATCCTGAGATTTGAGAGACAAGAACAGGACACAATCCTAAAGATCTTGGCATCTGTCCTTCACATTGGCAACATTTATTTCACATCCACTGTGGTATGAACTGTTTTCTTTCTCAGCCAGAACTCACACAGCTGTAATTAGTGGCCAGGGCTTTTAAAATATTATTTAAAAAAAAACAAAACACTAGAATATACTGCTTTATAGTTGATTTGTTATTTAACTCCAATCTCCCTAATGATGAAATGTAAACTTCTCTAAACTATTATGCTATTTATTTCTTTATTTGATCATTTAATTTTATCTTCCCACATTATACTGCATAACATCCTAGAGATACAAAAAAAGTATACAAAGTGCTCCGATATATGTAAAGATGTACATATTTCCTTTTCTTCTCACATTGCTTATTTTTATATCTAGGCCGACAACCATGACACAGTTGAATTGGGTTCTGATGCTGAGCTCAAATGGGTTTCTTTGCTACTAGGACTGTCAGATGAATGGTTGAAACAGGCTCTTACCAGCAAAGTCACGGTTAGTGAAATTGAAATCTCTTTATTTCTCTTGGAATTTCATTGTCAATAGTCTTTTCCAATAGACAACAGTCCAGGATTTTACATTGATCATGCCAGATTTTGTGTGCATCCATGTTCTGTATGTTTTTCTCGAAATACGCTACAGTCATCTATATGAGAAACTGAAATGGTAGTACTGACAAGATATCAGGATGTATAGATATATATAGATAGATATATATATATATATTATTTCGTAAAACTTTGCCTGCCCTTTCTGTCTCTATTCTTTTTTATTGTTCCACCGATTTGTCTCATAACTCTGTAAATAAATCATGTAAGTATACATGTTGCCACATGATAGACTATTTAGCCTATGAAAAAAAAAAATAGTGTGGTAAATGAAACTTGTAATTCTCTCTCAATCGGGAGATACACAAATAAATTCTATTAGTTTTGCCACTGAGAGTAAAATTATTTTATCCGATGATTCTGATAATTTTTAGCTTTTTTTGACATTGTTCTACCTGTTAACAGTAATTTGACAATTTGATTCATTCCTTGGAACTTGACGTTTTGTAGAACATGTTCTTTTATGCAAATGTTCTGTGTTTGAACAAAAATATTCTGATGTCAGATTTTTCATTTACTACTCCCTTGTCTTTGCATGACGTCACTTTCCAGATCTGAGTAATTCTGTTCCTGTCTTTAAATTTTTTGTTCTGTCATTTTCAGTTGCAAGTGTAGTCTCCTTATTATTATTTTTTTGTGTTGTTGTTGTCTTTCTATTTTGATGAATTGGAAGAAAAAAAAAAGATGTGCATCTCCATGTCTCTTATACAATTCTTGTTGGTGTTGATTCCTGTAAAATGTACTGCTGTTCTAATGTTATATCCTATCCCAACTGTACAGGAGGCAAGAGGGGATAGAGTTGTTTCCCCCTACAACTTATCACAAGCTTTGGATGCAAGGTACTCAAGTTAAAAACATTTCTTTTATAACCATAGTACAGCCCCACAACAATAGTCTGTATAATTACATTCTGTTTTCTTCATGATTTTAACTAAATGCAGGAACATGATAGATGATTAAAATTCTCATTTGGGACAGTGTTCAAAGATTGGCATGTACGTGTAGAGAAAAGATGTTCAGGGATTTTTTTTTTAATTTACAAATTTTTGTTGAAATTACTGATTTTATTTTTTTTAAAGAAAATTTGCTTTCAAGATGCCCCTCCTCTGAGGCTCAAGGCAAGTAGAAACCATAACGGCATAAACATTTGTTTTTTTTTCTTTTTTAAGACCACTCAGCTGCTGTGGGTTGGTACTTCTCATGCTCTTGTTTGAAGTTTTTTTCTTGGCTTGAAAATTTTGACCTCAATAGTTCTCAGCTCCGTATCCTTCAGTGAACTCCTATGTTGTGCTTTCTTTCTTTTCTTCAAATGTTTTTTGTATATACAGACGAGATAATATTTAAAAGTGTTACCGTGGACTAAGTTTCATTACCTCATAGCACTTGTGTAGATGAAGTGAAAAAAAACAAATTCATTAAGAGCATTTGTTTTGAAAGAGATTCATTTGCATCATTCCTAGTCATAACATACATCACCGTATGTTGTTGGATATATCCAATAACAATGAATCACCGTAACTGAATTGCTAAATGTGGCAAATCTTAATAATAGACAATGAAAAGATGAAGCGGACAAACTCATATTCAAGAATATGTCAACTGATCTTTGCATTCAGAGAATAGTTATGGTTGTAATAGGTATAACTGTTTTACATGTAATTACTGCAAGAGAGATCAGTAATTCTCTCTGTGCTCTTTGAACTTAAGTTTACATATGCCTTAAGTTCTTGTCTTTGTGTTTTAAAAGTATTTCTCTGTTTATTAAAAATTTATTTTCTCCCTTTTTTTTTTGGTGAAAGTATACTTATGGCAAAAGATCAGTCTTTATTTTTTTGTAATTTCTCTAATTCTTATTTTTTTATTTTTTGCAGAGATGCTGTGGCCAAAGCACTGTATTGCCGCATGTTCTCCTGGTTGGTAGAGAGAATCAACTTGATTGTCTGCAGAGCAGAAAGAGAGAAATCTACATCTCTTGCAGTTCTGGATATATTTGGTTTCGAGGTAAAGCAGTTGTCCTAGCACAGTGAGACATTGCAAGTCCAGTGTATGATGCATGAAAGAAACAATATGACAGTTTGGCTTGTATATATTTCTGTATTAAAAACTTATTTTCTCAGTGAGATATATTCTGAGTATGATCATTTAGAGAGAGAAACTGTGATTTACAAATGTGATCTGATGCCATGAGTATGTTTGTTGAGAGATGTTGAGCTGCTACTGTTTTTTTTTTTTTTTTAAAGAAAGTACACATACAGCTTCATCATAGTGCAATTGGTAAGTTGTGAAGAAGTTTTTATATCTTTATTTATTAGTTTGTGATTTATGCCCAGTGCTTGAGACCTCAGGTTTGTACATAAATTTAACAGTGAAGTAAATCAAGTTCTCTCACTGTGAAAGCAGTTAGCCCTAACAAAATCACTTGATTTGAAATGTCATTATATATTGAAGCATTTTCCTTCTTTATTTTTCTTTTTTTTTAATTTTTCAGTTAAAAATCTCTGTTTATAAAGAAAAGAAGAAAAGAATCACAGAGAAAAAAGAAGAAAATGCCTGCTAAGATTCTATGCTCTGATGTCTTATATTTTCACAGGATTTCCACTGGAACAGTTTTGAACAGCTTTGTATCAACTATGCAAATGAAACCCTCCAGTACTTCTTCAATCAACATGTCTTCCGCATTGAGCAGAAGGAATACACAAAGGAAAAGATTCGTTGGGAACACATTGAATTCAAAGACAACCAGCCCACAATTGATCTGATTGCCACAAAGCCTGCAGGCATTTTGCACATTCTTGATGATGAATGTAATTTCCCCCAGGTAAGTACATAGTAGCACCTAATAAAATGATGTACATCATAAGTTGCCACAATTAACACTACTGATGATATAAACTTGAATCAGTCAGACAAATGTCCTACAGCACTTAAGAAATCTTACAGACAGCTCGACTCTAATTGCAGTATACATCACAGCTCATTAGCAAAGATTGTTGAACTGTTTTATATGTTGTACTTTATGTCTGCGATACGGAGAAAGAAAGATCTTACAAACAGAGAAAGAAGGATAAGAATGCTTAGATATGGAATTAACCTGATATTCTTCTTATTTCATGTAATTTCGTGTATAGAACAAGCTTTTCCTTGAAACATTATGTCACAATGAAATATTAATTTGATCGCTGGGCTTCAGTATCAATTCTCACTGACTCTCTCTCTTTGTTTCCGCATACCTATATTTTAAAAGTGGGTGTGTGGACGAGTGAGTACAAGTGCTTATGCCTGGATGATTTTTTTTTTTCCAGATTATGCAGTTAGACTTTCATTGAATTTCTTAAAAGAAGCTTTGCATTGCTGATGAATTTTGTTTCGTTCTTTAGTCCACAGACAAGTCTTTTCTGGAGAAATGCCACTTCCATCATTCAGGCAATGAACTGTATGACAAACCACGAATGTCAGACCCAGAATTCTACATTGTCCATTATGCAGGCAAAATCAAATACAATGTAAGTTACCCATGGGTTGGATTTACCCCACCTTACTTCTGTGCTCATGGAAGCCAGCAGAATATGTGCAGTAAAAATGATTTAAATCTCAAATTCATGATGCTTGGTTGTTTTGCAAGAAGAGAAAAAATTATATGGACAAGACATGAGCACATATCCAGAAACTGATCATGCCATCCGTAAACTTCTTGTAAGAAACCATATCAATAAGAAAGGTCCTACTGGCTCACTAGAATAGTCACAATATTGAAAACAATTCATATTGGTTGTGTTGATGTCAGTGGGGAAGCAGAAACTGTGACTTTGAAACCTCTAAGGTGGACTCTGCCATTGTTCAAAAACAATCCTAGTTACAGAAGTGTAGTTTTTTGTGTTGATCCATTGCACAATTAGATGTTGACATTTTTTTTCTCATTAAATGTCTTATTTGACAGCAATGAACTATTATTTTGTTATCACTCCACATGATTAAATTTGCTAAGATCACCCAAACTATGCAAGTATGTCTTAACTCGGTGTACACAAAAAGTATAGCATTATCATGTGCATCAGAGATATTATCCAGTGTTTGTCAAAATGCACCGGATCAATTACCAGTGATTACTGTCTTTGTATCCAAATTTTACTCTGATGAAAAACACTGCATGTGGCTAATCAGTAATGAGATATTATGATTGATCCTGGTTGTTACACTTTTATCTGTAGGTCCAGTATTTCCTGGAGAAGAACAAAGACACCCTGCGCAGTGACGTCATTGAGCTGATGTGTGAAAGCACAAACAAGGTACAAACTTGTGACCTACTAGTCCTTGTTTCGCATAATATTTTGTCCAGTCAAATATAAATTTATGATATTATTCACACAGACTTGTCAAAAAGAACATTTGTCTTGCAGCCAGTCAAAATGAGACGTATGTCGATTTTTCAGCATATGGGGTATTTGGTGGTGAAAACAGTTTTGAGCTAGCTTTATTCTAGCCAGAGATATTGCAGTTTAAAGAGACAAGGGAGGACTTTCCAGCAATGACCGAAATTCCGAGAAAATCGAGTTTAATTGAACAGTTGAATGCATAAATCTACATAGCTTACCTCACAAAAACCTGATTTTAATGAAGAAATACTTATAAATCGGGGATTAGACTGATATTGTCTTGTTCAGAAATGAATGTTCTTTTGATTTCTGCAATAAAAAAAAAATCGATATCTGATCCCCTCATCACCTTCAAAGCCACATTTCTCGGATCTTGCCCAGTGGGACTTTTATTTACCTTCTGCGTTTTCTACTAATTGATTAACAACTGATCAAAATTGTGATTAGGATTTCTGAAGTTACACTTGTCAGTGCTGAAATATGTGAGAAAGAAATGGTGCAGAGATTCTGTACCATAGCAAAGTAAATAAAAGCCCTCTCCATTAAAAATGGTGATAAAATTTTCCTTGCACAAAATAACTGGCATTTATATTTTTTTTTTTTTTTTACCACAGCAAGGGGAATATATATGGTTTCTTTGCTCTCTTTCTCTGCTACAGATGATCTCTCAGATGTTCAAAGACCACAGAGACCGGCTGATCACTAAGACTCTCAGTCGCACAACTGGTCGCTATGTCACTGCGAAGCCCAGGACCACCACTATTTCTGCCAGCTTCAATGAGTCGCTGCTGTCTTTGATTGATACCATGTCGAGGTGAGAGTAGATTTCAGTCAAAGAAATATATAGAAATTATATTTTATGTTGACTCTCTCATATTATGTTACTGAAAGATGGAACATTTTAGGAGTAAGAGCATAGGGAACAAAAGCTGAATTGAGGTAGAAAAGGAGAACATCATGGTTTGGTCATAGTTTCTTGTCATATCTGAGGCATGTTCAAAGGTTTAATATTTTTAAGAAGATCTTTGTTTATATGGTTCTCCTTATCAAAAATAACAGTCTATGAATAATGACTGAAGATTCGGAAGCTGTTGTAGTAGATTTTATATATCTTTGCCATATATAATCATTCAGATGCAACCCCTTCTTCGTACGCTGTATAAAGCCAAATTCCAGCAAGGCACCCATGACCTTTGAAGACCTTGTGGTTATGGATCAACTGCGATACACTGGAATGATGGAGACTATCAAAATCCGCAGAATGGGATACCCAGTCAGGATTAAATTTCCACAATTCATCCAGAGGTAACTCAGGAAAAAAATTGTTAAAAATTCAAAATGTTACAGCTAAGATCACTTCTAATTGAGATGATAATGTTGCTTGGCAAGAGAATCAGGGATGTAAATTGTAGCAAAATTAGTATCTAAGCTTTTATTTTCTTTTTATTGAATGAAGTAAGATTCAGTATAAGTAATTCTAAATGTTTGTCAACGATTCTTGTTTTTGTATTACTTGTAAAGAGTTTGTGACTTTCTGCATCAAGAGTACAATAATATGGAAGTGGCCCGTATTTGATCAGCTCTGTAGTCTCAAGTGAAGTTTTGCCAAAGACCATTTGAAAAGTGGTGTGTGCTGGAGTCTTACACTCAACTATTGATCTCAGTATTGAAAATGATGTGGCTAAAAAAAAACTGTCCTTCTGTGTGGACTGACCAGATTTTTTGTTTGTTTGTTTGTTTGTTGAAAACTATATTCTCCATTTATTCCTCTGTCCAGGTACCATTGCCTACTGAAGGGCCAACAACCTAAACTGTCACAAGTCCCCTGGGATATCTGCCAGATCATCCTGAGAACACAAGGCCCAGAAAACAAAGAGGAATACCAAATTGGTGCCACTAAGGTGAGTCCTACCATCTCATTTCATAAAATAGCATAATTCAAAATCTGAGCTGTTTATTCCTATAATTGCATAACACATGGTGAAAAAGAAGGTTGTTTTAGTTTGGATTGTTCTGTTGTTTTCATTAATGTTTTCTAGATCTATTATTTTTCCTTACTTTAGCAGAACTGTATAACAGCATAAAGTTTTCTTGAAAAAACACTGGTAATGTTTAATTTCTGGATATTTTTGTGTGAAGTTCTGACAGGTTGGTTATTGGGAATTGAAAGTAAAAATATATTTCAGAAAGTAAAAAGTGAAAAAACAAAATTAATGAAGACAATGAAATTTGGAGCGTGAGGGAAGAAACTGCATGAAAAAATGAAAATGACAAGTAAACTAAACATTTGCATTCACTTCCAAGGTCAGTCCAAAATCAGTCATACATAACCTGTTTCTCAACCACCTAACTGTAAAATCCAGTGTTAATTCCCTTACAAGGTTTTAGCTTGTTCTCCTTATGTTCTTGAAAGCTTCTGACAAAAAAAAAATGAAAGCTTCTGACAAAAAAAAAAAAAAGATTTCAGTGGAAACTGTGAAACTTGATAAATTTAATTGATTGTTAGAATAATATGAAATTAATATTAGAATGTGCGTGATGTAGTCAGCCTTTACTAAGAGGGGCGAGAGGTGGAGAGAGGACGTTCATTTTTGTGTCCTTAGATATACAGATTTTATAACTATAGTGTTTTCTTATTCTCTTGCTTTTATTTTCTCACATCTTTCTCCTCTTTCCTCAAAGTCTTTGCCTCATCTTTTTTGCCATACTTCCCTGCCTTTCATCTTCAGTTAGTAAAGTTTTTGTTGCTGAGACCCTTTCAGGGGAAGCAGGAGAAAAAGACCCCGATGAATTTTATTAGCAAAGCTATCATTAGAGCTAAAACAATTTTACACTATGTGGTCATAGGCTCACGATAGCATTGTAGTAAATTCTGTTCTTCTCACCCTCATATAAGCTCATTTATGCCAGAAATTGAAATCCATATCATTTGCGACAATGAAGTACAAACATTATTATCTTGACATGGTAGAGCTAAAAAATAAAGAGGGATTTGGGAGTGAAAATACCATGAGAGCTGCCACATAGGCAAGATTTATTTCTTTGTCACTGAATTGCATGTTTCAGTCACAACCCCACTGGGAATGTATCTTTTCGAATTCCTGGTTTTATTGGCATGCTGTAGTCAGGCAACATCTTTAAACTGATAGGGCAAGAAACTACATGTTCTAAGTTTGGTAGAAAGTTAGTGAACAGTCAGTGGAAAGAGTCACGGTGTTGATTTGACATTGTTTCTCCATATACATACATGCTCAATGACTCACTCATTTATTTACACTGTTGGAGAGAAATTTTCCAAATTGTCAAAATTGTTTTTTTCTTTTGAAGTAGCAGTGTGCAATACAGCAGTTGTTGTTTTTTTCTTGGGGGGGGGGGGGGGAGGGGGGCATTGTAAAGGGATTTTGTTATGTCCTTAGTTTCATCATTAAGTTTTTGTTGTTTTTTTTAACAACATTGTAAAGGCATTTTGTTATGTCATTCATTTTATCATTCAGACATACAGCGAACCTCCTTTTCCTCAGAAATTGAATAGGACCATAAGGTGTTATCAGATAGTATTTGAGGAAGATTGAGAAAATAAAATAAATGAAAACAACTAAAAAAAAAAAACAGAGACGATTGAATGGGAGGATCAGGGCCTGTGCAAGCTTATCTTTTTTAGACACAGAGCTGACAACCAAACACAAAAATTAAAATGGCAGACCCCAGCGTTGCAAAGACCAGGAATCCTTACATAGTGCATTAAAGACTAGAATGGGGTGAGGGGGAGGGGGTTGCAGGCAGTTTGTGAATGATAAGGACTTCGCTCGCTTGTGGATCCAGTGATGTCCAAAGTTCCAGTACTCTTGTGTTTGCCTTGGATACATTGACACAAAGCTTTATTCATCGCAGTTTAATGATTTGAAGACCTTGTGAATCTTCTTCCCTCCCCCCTAAATGACTTTCTGCAAATTAAAGGGCAACCTATTGCATCATTTCATTTTCTGAAATATGCATTTTGTTTTCTAATTGTAGAATAAGAGATAGCAAAACTCAGATGAGATTTTCTTGGAAAAGTTTTCAGGGAAAGGAGGTTTGTTAGAGTAGGTTAGCTGTGCATTTGGCCTGAATGTTGGCATTGAGGAGACAGGTTGTGGACAGATATGCATGGGCTACTTGTCATCTTGATCCCTCTGTATGGTTTATACCGCTGGACACTTGCTTTCTCTTTTCCCCATCCTTTCATTCATTTGACATGTCCATGGGCCCTTTTTTTTTGTGTGTGTGTGTAGATAGATACTCATATTTGCCAGACAGAACACCAGATCAGGATATTTTTTTTTAACCTTAAGGAGAGGAAGGGAAGGCAGATGAGAACAAATAAAATGCTCTGTGGGCGGACTCCCAAGTATATTATTTGAGTCTCCAGTGGTTTTAACTATAATTATAGAGAGGGATCAACATGACAAGTAGCCCATGCATATCTGTCCACAACCTGTCCGCTCAACGCCAACATTCAGGCCAAATATACCAGGTTACCTTACGTTCTATATACCTCTTTTAACCTCTTGGTGGAGGTTATCACAATGTATTTTTTTGTTGTTGTTGTTGTTGTTAAAATAAAAACAACAAAAAATGCTCGGTAAAAACAATCCTGTCTTAAAAACTTAGGCTAGTAGTGCACTTAACAGGTGTCCTTTCATGTTTGGTGTCTCATTTAAATAACTTGTTTAGTAGTTTGAAAACATTCCAGCGAAATCATATTTGCAGTCCATTCATTCAACCTCAAGTAATAGTTACATCACTTCCCCACACGTTTCCACCATTGTATCAAGGTACTGAGTGTTTCAAAGTGTGTCCCCCACCTTACCGAGTGAAATTTTAGTTTGTTCAGCAAGATGGCAGCCAAACCATTCGACCCAAATTTATATTCCAAATTTATATTATAATGGAGTACAGTTGTGTATATTAGCCAGATCAGACATCCATTACTGATGTCGTACAATGACAAATACACTCGTTCAAGTATTATATCCTCAAGTTAGATATTACGGCACCACCTCATCTTATCGAAGTAGGGAGGGGTAGTGATACACAATGCCACATATCCACATCGTCCTATAGACCTGTTGGTTTCTGTTTTGTGTACTCTTGCTTCAGGGATTAACCTAGTTCTAGTAGGATGGAACAGAGTCAAAACTGGGCCATAATGTTTGTATCATTAATAATACATATATATATATATATATATATATATATTTTTATATTCAAAACGTGTGGTTGCGGCTGCTCGGTAAATAAATGTATTGCTCAAATACTGTATCTATACTACACGTTTCATGCTGGTAGCGAGAAAAGATTGTTATATCTTTTCAGGAGTAATGAAAGAGGTGATTATTAGACATATTCTTTCACTGATGAACATTCATTCTTTTTGAGTGGCACTTTCTCTGTCCAAAACAAACTATTCTCTATGCTTTTTGCCATCCCCCTTTCTCTGCCCCTCGCCGTAATGGGTGGGGAAGACTTCGTTAACATTATGAAGACAATGCTGTGGACAGTGATGGATCGCCATGACTGAGGGAACTTATGGCCATAGTTGCCCTCAGTCTCGACTATACACCTTACCTTAGGGACGTAAAAAAGGGGGAAAGATAGAAAAGGGTGTACCTTGGAAATAAGGACATCCAATAGGTGGAAGTCGGACGTGTGCGATTTTTGTTTGACCGTATGTTTTAGACGCAGACTGATCTGACCAAAAGTCAACACCATGATTGTGTGCGCAGCAGTAGAGGAAGATCATCTTTGTAAGGCCCTTGTGACGAGTGACCCTGGCACACGAGGTGTGAGCTGTCATAGGGAAATGTGATAGATGTCGGCGGAACAACCCACGTCACTGTGCCCTGGAGTGTCTGAATAAGACTGATCTTTGGTGTGGACTACTTTTTTTTTTTTTTTGCAAGTGACAAATGGCCACATGCCTTGTATAGAGTTCAGACAAAACCTCAGCCAAAGGAGCTTCAGAAATAGGCCTACGCCGGTGCACACCATTTTGTTGAGGAATGTGAATGGAGTGTTGTTTTTGTTTTTTCCTCTCTCCACATCATATTCATTACTTGTATTATGGAAGGGCCTCGTGAAAATTAAGAGCGTTTATGTAGAGCTAGGTCTGGACATTTCTCATCATTTCATGGATGTATGTATCAACATACCAAATCTAGGATTGTGACAGTTTTATTTAAGGCCCCAGTTGATAGAGAGCCACACACATTATGTTATTTTGTTAAGTGTAATTGGCCCCTCAAGGGTCTCTCTCGTTGTCCTAGCAATGAATCGAAAAAAGATATACTGAATATAGTGAGGGCTGGAAAAAAAAAAAGAAGAAGAAGAAGAAGGTGTAAGTGACATGAATGTAGTGTTTCCGTTCTTTCCAGCTATGGAACTATAATACAATGTGAACAGTTCCAGTGATCAAGTGAGTATTCACGGATCTGTAGACAAATATGGAATCTGGTGTGCACCATTACGATAGAAACCACAGTGGCAGCAATGCAGTGGTCACCTATCATCTGGAAAAGGAAACAGGAGGTATCATTGAAGTGGCGACATCACCTAACAAAAACTATGTAACCGCACGATCGGTGAATTCGGTCCAAGATATGACTGGGAATTTGAATAATGAGCTTCGGAAATCCAGTCATCCAGCTCCAGTAATGCCCAGATATTACGAGTACACGCCTCGCATGACAAGCAACGAAGAGCATTTGCCATCGGTTTATCTGATGTCCAGAGCTCATATTATCAGTCCTACTGAATTTCAACATCCGAAAATCAGTGGGAAACTACCTAACTACGCGTCAGATACAGAAGTAGCGTGGTGGAGAGTTGGACCAAAAGATACTGAAGATTTTGCTGGAAATCACCGGTACTTAGATGAAATTTCGTCACGCGAGTTGCAGTCAGCTCAAAGTTCACCTCGTTTGATGAGGAGATCCAATGTGGTCCTTCATAAATATGGGAAACAAGAGGCCTCTCCTAAGGCTCAAAGAAAGGCCGCTTCGACTGATGATAGTCTTCTGAGCGGTTCAAGCAACAAAGGTGGAAGATATTCTCCTACCGTCAAGTTGTTGCCAAAGGATGTTTCCAGAATGAGTAAAGATAAGAAAAGGTTTGCACAAAGAAAGAATAAACGACGCATGCCGTTGGAGTCACGAGATGGAAAGTTAAAAGGTCCTGCTAATCGTCATGTTGTGTCCTCTTCGTTCATGCCGGTCCCTGGAGGGTTTGAGTCTGACGGCAGAGAGGGCGAAAAACAAGGAAAGAGAACACAAGTGGAAAGTAAGATCAAGGATCAACTCAACGTCTTGCCAAAATATGATAGCCTGGAGAATGTCAGCTTCCGTCGCTCTCCCGCAGGTCTGAGTCCGGGACAGTTGTTTGTGAGTGAAGACGGACAGCTGTATGTCCAGTCAGACAAAATGTATCATTCTTATGATGAACAGTTTTTGTTCTACCCAGTTTCAGAAAAGTTTATCATGGGTAGCAGAGATGATAATGAAAATGAAAGATCGAGTAGTGGCGATGAGGAAGTGGCCTACTTGACGGAAAAATCAAAAGGTATAAATCGTGTGAGAGGTAGCGATTACAGATATGTACAAAAAGTAGCAGTCAAAGGCCGGAAAATCGATACAGAGCCAGTTCCTATTTACAGATACAAACATATGAGAAATCTATCACCAAAGACAGCCAAGCTTCTTGAAATATCCCACCGAGGAAGACGAAATAAGACCAGCCATCAACTGGAGAAAAATATAGGGTCTTCAGCAGAAGATTATGAGCCAAATCATCCATATTCTCGGTGTTCACCCGGCCTTTCCAACTTGAATTTGAGTCAGCAAAAACCGCATCCCTTCGCTGAAAACCAAGACGGTGTTTCATCGGTGTATGCCGCAAATCAAGGTGAAATAATGCCAATATTCAGTCCTCTACATGTAGTTCAGGGAATCTCACAGCCAAATGCTGCAGGCATGGACAATTCTTTCTTTCCTACTGGTGACTTTTCAACAAATGTACCCAATCCCTACACAGGATTTCCTCATTCACTCACATCAGGGCACATCGACCAGCTGTTGTTGAATACAAACCTGAATTTAACATCCATGAGAAATTATTTAGAGGCCATGACAAATTCGCTGTGTAACTTGCCTGCTTCTACCATCGGCGGTGGCTTCACCCACTATCACCCAAATGCAGGAGACCAACATGTTCTAGATACGCTGGACAATGTGGAAAATCAAGATTTCTTTAAAGCACGAGCTGTCACAAGTGAGCGTAATGTTTCTTCGACAGTTGAAGACAAACTCCCACTAAGCCATGGAAATTACATAAATGCACCAGATATCACAAATGCTGTTCTAGATTCAACTTCAGTTATAAGTGATTATCTTATCGAACCAAATGGCCAGGTATCACAAGTGAAAATGCATGCCTTCTTCGAAGGTGGAGACAGACAGATCAAAGAAAGTCACCACTCTGTAGACACGGCCAACACTGTCACAGCTGGCTATGGCACAGAGCAGCTGGACATCCACCGGAAGGTTATGGCAAGGACAGACAGCCATGATGTACCAGATCTCATTGATGTGGGCACGCATGTGAAAGCGACTGTTCGAAAGATGTACCAAAACAACACAGCAGAAATAGACAAAAGCAAAGAAAGTCCATGTCAAGTTATTTCATTAAAAAAGCCTGTGAGACATTCTAGTGTTCAAACGGACAACGAAGAAGACGATGTACCATATGAAAGATCATATTCTCCGCCAGTATCAGGCGCAATGGTCAAACAGAATGAACCACGATCATTATTTACCTCGTCAACTTTTCATGAAGAACATCTCACGTCTTCCTCGAAGAATAACCAAACTCAGGGAGTCAAAAGTCCCCCACCGACTATGCCTAAACCTCAGTGGATGGTGCAGCGAGTTTTAAGTAAAGAATCAAAGCCCTCACTTATACACTCTGGTGAGATCGAAGACCTGATTAATGTACGATCAATGCAAACTTCGTCCGGACGTCACTTTCCATTTGAAGATCAATGTGCAAATGACAGCCACGATTTGTCGCCAGATCCAAACTTATTCGCGATCTCCGACCTCCAGATTTGTGACACAAGAGCGAGCCAAATCCATACTACAACCTGGAGCGAAAGAGAGAATGTTATGAACAGGAGTGAGGAAGCCAGTCCGCCAGCTGATGACCGAGAGAAGTGCAGGATCACACAGATTACTCAGGTTGCCTCGAGCTCTCCTACACCTGTCGTGCACCCTGAGCCTGACTATGATGTGTATCCTAGAAAACCGATCCTTGAATCAAGCAGTCATGGCATGCATCGTGGAAAGCCAGCTCTCTGCTCTGATGCACATAATTTGTCGGCTGTAACTCCACCCAGTCCGTATATTCAGATTGACAAGGTAGAAACGGTGGGCAGCTATTGCCCGTCACAATCACCTGTCCACTCTTTATGGATGAAATACCCGCCAGGGGAATCTGCACAAAAAGACGTATTTCCTGTCCAAGTCTTTGGTGGTGTACCGGAGTCACCAGGCGAATTACCGAAACCGAGTGGATTTACGTCATCAAGTGGTTATCACGCACGAGCAGAAATCGTGGCTAATCAACTTCCAGTGTCCGCAGTGTCTCGAAGAATCAGCCAAGGACGTGGACACGAGCAGTCTGATGTAAAGCCAAGACAGTGGCATTCGAAGTATCCATTGGTTGATCTCGATAGTTCATTACATCAACCTCCTCATCAGTTAAACAATGATCTAAGGCCGGTTTCTTACTCATCAGGTCATATTGCACATGCCTTAAACTCAAAACGTGAATCTTCCAGGCGCAATCTCAGACCATCTTCTTTGTCTGATGCAGGAGGCCAAGGTCCTTTCAAAATACCACCAGTACAGATAAAGGAATATCGCATGTGGTTGAAACTAGCACAGATTTCCGAGAGTCGTCTATCCACATCTACAAAGGCGACCCAGCTCTACTTGAAAGGGCATTGAACAGACAAATCAATGAAGACAAGCCTCTAGCCACACAATCTGACTCAAACACCAATCAAGATGGGAACATATCACATCTGCATCAATCAATGGTTAGACCAAGATTTGAGAACACGAGTGCCATACTATACAAACCTGTTGCTATGTCGCCCGGTGTGCCAGAAACAGACCTTTCCATGAAGGCAAAAAATAGCATGCCAAGTTCGCCACTCGACAAACACACCAGTGTTACAAATGAGGAGGCTGCGAAAAGTCGCACTCACTCACTGGAGGATGGCGTCCACTATAGGAGTGTAAGTCCAGGCGTGCCTATCCCGCCCAAAGATTTTGACAGTGATGCGGACTCTTCCGAGTACATCTATACATCCTATGGGTGGTCTCATGTGTCTGGCATTGAACCACCTAATCCTATTGTCATGTTCTGCACACATGTAGATGATAAAAGCTCACAGTATGTCCATCAGATGAACAAACGATCAGTCGTAAAAGAAGATGCTCCTTTCAGCATGTTGGACAAATTCTTCGATGAATGCCTTCCAAAATACAAGTACACATCAAAATACTTTGGGGTAAACGAATGTGTGTCAACAACAGCCTCTAAATACAAGTCAATGCATTCTTGGGGCAAGATCAGTGGAACTTGTAAGTGGAAATCAAATATTACCTGGGACCCAAAGATGGATTCAGTCAAAATGTTGCATTCAGAGAAACAATCACCACCTGATTTTGGACTTGAAGAGTTACCTTGTGTGGGAAAATTATATAACTTAGATCCGGGTATTTCAATAGAGAGGCTGGACCGAAGTGACAGCAGCATAGTGAGCATGGCTTTCTGTTGCCCTGGCGTCAAAGATGAATCAGCGATGGACAACCACAGTCAAATTTCGGACATATCATCCTCGAGCGGTGAGCTCGGGTGGGATTACCTTTCTTGCAACGAGAAAGTCCGGCGGAAAAACCAGAAACGTTCGAACGCTGATAAAAATGTATGTCAGTTTTAAGGCTAATCTAGCATTATTAGGACTATCTATCTCATTTCTAACATTAACTGCTCTAGCGTATGTATGAATCTGTTTTTTTAAATGCCCTAGCTTATGAACTCGACCATTTACTAGTTCAAGAGACGGGCACATTTGGTCACATAAAATGATCTCTCCCAGTTACCTTGGTAAATTTCATTGCTCATAAGATCGACCTTTCTCCTCTTATCTTGACAATGGCCAGCCAAAGATAGAATAAATGTCGGAGATAAACCGTTTCCCAGTACCCAGTCATGTTTTGTTTTTTGTTTTGTTTTTTTTTTTGTTTATGTTTATTTCATTCCCTTAATACATGACCAAAACCAGTTCTTTTCCTGTGTTATCCCCCCC
>JBCAUA010000012.1:3213628-3246580 GCA_038406235.1 Peronia verruculata | reverse complement strand
CGAATTGAAAACACCCCCCCCCCCCCCCCCCCCCAAACTATATAAAAATCTATGGTAAATAATTTTTTAGTCACAGGAGTATTTTAGACCTGATCTGGTCAAAAACATTTACTCTTTCTTAAACTAAAAAAAAACAAACAAACAAAAAAAATCAACATTTTTACCACTAACTGGCCAATCCAAGTGCTACAACACTGGCTATAAAAATTTATTCAGGGTGAAATTTTTCCATTGTTTTGAGTTTATATTGTTCTGATTTATGTTTCTCTTCAAACCATGAATGGAAGATGTATGACACTCTTGAAAGAAATCATAAAACAAATTTCAAAATGATGAAATTCATTAACCAGATATGAGGAATAAGATTTCCCAGTGAATTAGTAGTCTATCAATCTATGTGTCAGGTTGGCAAACTTGAGATAGATGAGCATATTGCCGGCAGCATCGATGACAGGATTACAGCCAGGAGGAAGTGGCACAGACCTGAACCACCAGTGAAAGATGCTGGTCAGCCTAAATCTATCCTCAAAAGTGAAAAGCAGGAGGTAAGTTGCCATAGACATCATGAAAAGATTCTTCTTTTCTTTTTAGTGATTTTTAGCATATCATGTATTTAGATACCTCTTCTTCTTCTTCTTTTTTTTTTTTTTTATTTTTCCTTCTTTCTTTTAATCTTATCAAAATTCAATTTTATGACTCTTTTGATTTGAATGAAGTGATATAAGTATGTGCCAGAAAAGAGAAAAAAGTAACAATAAAGACAAATCCTGTTTTGTTTGCATGAGAGATATGAATCAAAATTAAAGGCTTAAAAGAAACAAAGACATATCTGCTATTATGTTTTGAAATTTGTTTGTTTGCAACAGCCACAGCCCAAGAAAATGGTATCGAGAGCCACTTCACTGATGGAAACTTACCACGCAGAAACCATGCGAGTCTTAGAGGAGAAGTTCGGAGGAGGTCCAGCCAGTACCGCTGCCTCTTCTTCCACCACCACCACAGTGTCTTCTTCTGCTCCTGTCAAAGTGACTAGTGGGGTTGTCACAGATACCCCACAGTTGAGTTCAGCAGCTACAGAGACAGCAACAAAAGCCTTGGTCTCAGAGGGCACAGAAACTGATGATCACCTGTATAGCAAAACTATTGTGAAAGGTGTGTCATCTGAGATTGAAACAATATAGTAACTCATACTACGTCCTTAGCAAGTTTCAAGTCACACTTGGAAACACTGATTATACAATAAATTATCCTTGTTGGTAGGCCTAGTAACTTATATTACGTCCTTAGCAAGTTTCAAGTCACGCTCGGAAACACTGATTATACAATAAATTATCCTTGTTCAGTGATTCATAAGAGCATTGACTATGTGTGCTACACCAATTTGCTCAAAAGGAGGTTTCAAAGACTGGGGATAGCTCATGGGCAAGACATAATTTAACTTCAAGTAATATTTTAAATATGCTGTGGTTACTCAAATATTATTAAATACCTTCCATAATGATGAAATTGACTTCAGAAAAAAAAATTTAAAAATTCAGGTATGTAACCATGGAATGAAATCTTCCAAAACATGGAATTTCTAAGATGATTTCTAACTTTCATTATAGGCAAAGTGCATGTGTTACATGAGTTATCAACTATTTTCAGATGAACCTCCACCACTGCCCAAGAGCCAGCCCCCTAAATTGACAACCACCAAGAAGATTATTACAGAAACGACAGAAACACGTGAGTTTAAGCATACATCAGGGGAATATGCAAAGCGTATAGAACCTGAGACCAAACGCATTGAAACTGTGTATGCCAAACGCATTGAAACTGCAGAACCAACACCTGCAATCCTAGCTCCAGCTCCTGAGCAAGAATCCCAACCCCAGATTGACTATGCTGCCTTTGAGCGTGTCATCACTGAGCTCTACCCACAGAACAAGAAGTTCTTCCTCATGTATAATAAGGTAAGGGCTCACATGAAGTAAGGCTAAATGAAAACTGAACCAAATAAACTTATGATCATGTTGCAGACTCGTGGATTTTTGAAAGACTGGGTGTTTCTTAACTTCACACTACCATGCTAATTCTGAAAGGAAACTTTTTTTCAATTGTAGCAGTAGCAGACTAGCAGAAATTTTGTATGATAATACTGATTTGCATGTGATAAAGTCTTATTTTTTTAGTAAGTGGTGGAAAGGTTGTGGGAAGTACTCATCCTGGCCTTAATGTACAATGAAATTCAAATTTCAAATTCATTGTAATTTGTTTATTTACATCATAATGCAAATAAACTTCAAAATAAATGTCAAGTAGCCTTGTTAATCATATATATGTCTGTCTATACCAGGTGCCTTGGACCCTCCATATCAGGAAAGAAGTATTCTGGCCTTCTGAGAAGCTTGAGAATCCTATGGCTTTGCATCTGATCTACTGTCAAATTGTTGCTGATGTCTACAATAATGGCTGCATCCGTATCAATAAAAATCAGAGAATGAAGATGAGAGGGATGTTAGGTAAGATCCATTTCATAAAGCCAGTATTTTTTCAATATGGTATGGCTATTGGCAGCACTTAGATGGGCATCAGTCGTTTTTTACATGGATAAGCCCCCTTTTTTTTTAAATTACTGATTATAGCTATTTTGTAATGATATAAGCAAAATGCAGTACTAATAATACACATCTGTTTGATAGAAGTTTATAGAGACTTCAGGTAACTACTGTTATCGGAACAACCGACAGAGTGTCAACATTTCTATAATGACATGAAGTGGCAGTTTTGTTTTAGGTTGATGTAGTATGAGCATTGTGTTGCCACATTATTTGCTGTGTGGAAGAAATTTCAGTGCCATGTTTGTTGAGTAAAGCCTTGACCAGACTGGCTGCCTGACACTGCTAAGGTCAGCAGTTCTCAAAGAAAGGGTCATCCCTGAGCTCTCTTCCCCTTCCAACCTCCTTAGACTCTTCGTACTGGTTCTTTTTTCCAACTACCTGCTCGAGGATCATAGACAATGAAAATGGTCATCAGAAATTTAAAACATGAGCTCCCCTCTATCTCTCTCTTTTTTTTTTTTTTTTAACTGTAATTCGTGATGAGCAGAAAATGATTTGTATTTGAGCTTTACATTAGACAGTTTGTCCATCATACAGATCTGGGAAATCATTTATTCTCACAGAAGAAAGGGGCAAAATGGGGAAAACAGACATGTTGAGGAAAGAGAAGGTTCTTTATCACCATTCACATTCTTGTACTTTTTTCTTGCATCTGCCTAGTAAAGCAGCCTGTCACAACAGTAGCAAATCCTTGTCACCTTCTGTCACTGAATATCACCTCAGTTTGACCCCTGTACAACAAAACATCCACCTGTTGCCATTGTTTCCAGAGACCCCCTATCCATCATGCCCCCAGAAAGTGCTAACATGACAGTCAACATGATAGGTAAATAGAGCCAGCCAGGGAAGGCAGCATTGTGTGGTTCATGTAACACAGTGACAGGCTTTGACCCTCAAACCAGCCCATTTCCAAGTCCCATTGTGTTGTTGACTTTTACCCCCCTTGGCTCCTCAGACCATCTTTGCCTTGTAAATACACGTTTGTTTTCACTTTGGTAGTTGGAGCTGTGTGTTTAATGTTGTGGGTTCAAGTATTTGTAATGCAGGGAAGGCAGTTGTTTCTCAGAGACCTGCATTACCTGTTGGCTGAATGTTCCTGTGTAGAAAAATAGTGGCTGCATCTGTAACACTTTTATTACAGGGAACATAAAATGTCGCTTGCATATGTTAGTTATGATGACCTCCTTAGCCAGACTAATTTTTCTTTATTGTGGTTAGAGTTATCATTCTACAAAGGGCTCAACACCAGTTTTATAACAGTGTGTGAGGCTAAATTTTAGTTGGAGATCTATTTCAGATTCTGTATATTTTTTACATACTTCCTGGAAACTCTTGTTTAAATGTTTTGCACTACATTGTTAACTTATGGTGGTCTTTAGAAATGAAAAAGCTGCCAGCCTAAACCAATTCAACATTTGGATATTAAGAGATTGTGGAAGAATACCTTTGCCATGATTCCATTTGGCTATATCTATTATTATAGAATTCCAGGTAATTACTCAAAAATGAAGCTACTCAGTCATGTTGTGGTAGGTTTATTTATATTATTTTCAAGGAGACATTCGAACATTTTTCATGCATCTACAGAGCTAAAAACATCACAGTAGCAAGTTTAGCTCTGGACAGTAATATTATATTAATTAATTTGTCTTTTGATTTCATTTAATTTGATTTGGTTTGAATTTTTGATCATAGAAACCATTAGTTTTAAACTTGGGATGAATTCTATTCTGATCACATCTCTTTGTTAGTGGTGGACAAATTTGACAGATAATATAGCAAGTCTTATAAATTTAAATATACCAATGACATTTATACACTGGGTCTGTTAAGCAAAAGGTTAAAATTAAGCAGAACTGCATTTTCTTCATATACCTGCATCATGTTGCACCAGTTTTCTCAGATAAATACTCATTTTGTGAATGGTTTGAAATTTGTGTTTGGAATTCCAATGTATTTTTCACTATTGTTTACCGGCTGGTGATGTAATTATTTCTTCTTCTAATTTCACTTTTATTTCTTCGTCACTGTCTCACCATGATATTTGCCCTGTTGTATAGAGAGCCACGGTGTCAACCAGCACAACTATCTGACCCATGAATTGAAGCCGCAAATCAAGAAAGTCATTGTGGACACTGCTAAAGAATGGCCAACCTACTTCTGCAGACTGTTTCCCATTGCTGTAAGTAACAGAATTTTTTCAGCAATGAAATGGATTTTGCTGTATGATTACATGAAGTTTATGTTTTCAATATTTATTTTTCACATTTGTTTTGTGAGCTGCAAGGTTAGGAAATGTTGTATAGTTTTCCAACAATTATTTTGTATCAGTTATTTGTGCTTGACGCTAACAGTGGATATTTGGGACTATTTCCTCTTATGCTAAAAGATATCACAACAATGTAGTGGCTTATGAATATATCCTTCCTTCAAAAACTCAGCGAATATTTATGTACAGATTGTTTGTTCCTTGGAATGTATGCCAGTTTTCATGTCTATCAGTGTGAAAGATAATTGAAGTTTTATACATGCCATCAGGGAGAGGAGTCAACCACAAAATCTTTTGTTTCAGAATAAAATATGAGAGAGAAATTAGACACAGCCACTGGAAAAACATAAATCACAATTGAAAGTCTGCACTTGCATACAGTTTGTTGATGCAGTGGTGATTAACTGCACTCTGTGCTTCATCAGCCATACTACTGAGTACCAGCAAAATGCATTATCTGGAGCACCCTTATTCCTGTGATTTGATTTGTAATACATTTGCAAAGACCATTAAATATTGTCTGTCTGCGCCAGGACATACGTCATCTGGACAAAAACAAACCTTGCTACCCTACAGTATTACATCTTGCCATTTATTTTCTATGGATCTTGTTATCACTGTCATTTTCTACAGTCATGGGAATAATTTTATTTTTTACAGTCATGGACATATAACGGAAAGTCCTTTCAAATTAGTCAGTGTAATTCTTTTTTTTTTTTTTTAATATAGTATGAAAGTTGCCTCATTCATGGAGAGCAGAGCACTTAATGAAATCAGTAGCAGGTCCTAAAGAACTACTGAACTGAGACTGACAGATAATTCTACCATAAAGGAGGTAGAAAGAAAGTACAGTCATGCATAATATCTTTATGATAACATAGCCTTACTTTGGAATCAATGTAAAATCATTTGGCTCCTTTATATAGGAACTACATTGTCACTAACTTCTCATGTCAAACTGTTAAAGTTTTAAAGGATTCAGCTGTAGACAAGTGTGAAAAATTGACTGTCCTGAATATCAACAGTAGATAATTAATGACAATTTAAAATGTTAGTCATTGCACCATTTTTATTGTTTATTAAGGTCACATATTATAAGTGAGACAACACTGGAGTATGATTTGAGCAACAAAAAAGTTTCAGCCTTTTTTTTAACAAAAAAACTTTTTAGTATTAAAGCAGCTGATTTTCTTTTCTCTGAAGGAGTGATCATAAAAGCTCATCTTATACAGCCGTAGTTTAAAAATATCATCATCAGTTTAGAACCTGTGGTTAATTACAAAACCAAAAAAAACAACAACAACAAAAAAAAAAAACTAAACAAGACACTCAAAAGCTTAATTTAATGGAATAACTTCATGTTAATCATGAATCAGAAATACAGGCCAGATCTGATCTTATCAGATCAGATTTTTTTTTTTTTTTAAATGGAATTGATATTAATTCTGATGTCAGTGACAAGTGGACAGTATTTTCTGATGTGCAAAATATAAAATATATTTCCAAAGTAAAGAAACTTCAGTTTTGCCAGTGGTCCATCTTATTTTTACCCTGATAAGGAAAAATAACTTTTTGCCTACTCATAAATATTCAAGGATACTTCTTTCCTATAATATGTGACACAGAAATCCCAAGGGGGATTTGAATGAGTGCTGTAAATGTCTGGATAAGGTTGTAAAAACAACATTGTACCCCCACTCTGCCCCAGCATACAGATTACCAACCTAGGTCATTTCTCAAAGCTGACATTCCCACCACATTCATCTGACCCGCCTAGAGGTTGTGGATAGTTAGCCAGACACACTAAGTGTTAGCTTGCTGTGCACACAGCCACACTGGAACATGGTGGATCTGATGAGCAATGTGATCTAGGCTTTTTGTGTAACGCAATGAGAATGGTCTGATTTTTTATAGGATCAGCTTGAAAGCTATAGTGAAAGCTATAGTGCTATATGTTTTTTTTTTTTTTTTTCAATTTTATTATTTTATTATTTTATTTTTTTGTATCCTCGAGTTATTTAGAGTTATTAAGGACACAGAAAATTAGGCTCAGCAATGTATTTCTCAGCGATTTTGTTCTCATTTGTAATTGGTGAATAAATGTGAAATGTGTTTTGTGTAGTTTATAACATGCTAGTATTTCAGAAGACATATGACATTCAGTTGATTTATTTACAGATTTAGTGAATAACATTACAAATCTATTTCCACTGACTCTGCACATTACCAGTTTGATCATTTGTTATATTGGTTATATTGCTATGGGAGGTAAACAAAAAGAGCTGTCATGTGGCAAATCCATAGCTCAGTGACAAAGATGATTTTAGTTTCTGTGAATATTTGAACAAATGTTTTATAAAAGGTCATAACTTTTTGCTTATAGAGAAATGAACTGTGCATTTTTATTTTGCAGATCCCATCATTGTAGAGTATAATTAAGTGAGGGTTGGGAAACAGGTGGAGGGATTCTCCCTTTACAGTGTGTTACTGAGATCATCATTAACAGTGTTTGTTTTTTGAAAATGTTTTCCTAAGATCTTTACCTTGTTTTTGTGTAATTAAAACATCACAGGGTAACATTAAAAAAAAAAAGCAGAACAAGAAAACATGTCACTTAAAAGATTGATCACATTACTCTTTCTTGATAGCAGCCACATTCCCAGATCATCAGCTGGGGTATCCAGAAGGCACATAACTGAATACGTTGTATACCATCAATGTCTCAAAGAACAGTAATGATGACAGATTGTGTTGTTTGTTGGCTGTCCACCTTGAAATTCTTGCTAGGTGTTTTGGTATGATCCCTCTCAGGTTTGCCTTTGCAATAAATCATCACTTTTTGTCACCCTCCTCTCTCCTGCAGACAAGTGGCCATTACTCTGGTGTGCGGTACCTGGGCGTCAGCCACACCGGCCTTCGCCTCATCACCAGGGAGAGAAGTTTTGTGGATGACTACCTGTCAGTGATGGAAGACATCAGGTAGCTCAGACTGCTTTGTGCTCTCCCCTCCTCCAATTTATCCTCCCTCTATCCGTCTTGCTGCTTTTTTCTGGGGCTTTTTTCTGGACATTACAAAAATGATATACCCTCTCTGAAGCTTAGCCTCAATAAAAGGACAAATTTTGAAGTAGTGGAAAAAAAATATAAATAAATAAATAATATAGAATATTGAAACAATGAAAGGAAACAGAAATAAAACAATGCACGTCGAACTGAATAAAAAATTCACAGGAATGCAGCATGCATCTGTGCCTCTGGGGGAGAGGAGAGAGTGGCAGCATAGATGGAAAGTAAAGAGTGGCTTTGCAATACTTCCTTATGGATTCTGATTTTGGCTACTATGTATAATGTCATTGTTTAAGATATTAAAGAATTGTTTCGAGATTTGTTTTTCCCATCAGTGGTTTTGTGGGCAAGAAAGTTAAAACACTAACATAATTACATCTACTATATTTATTTTTTGTTTATAGGATTTCGCCTCAAGCAATTACATTGACTATATTTATTTTTTGATTATAAGCTTTGGCCTCGAGCTGCTTTACGAAAGATATTTTCTGGAACACTTTTTTATTCGTATTTTTTTTTTTTGTAATGGAAATACTGGCATTTGAATGTAATGTTAATTAAGCATAGGCTCATACAAAAACATCTACACATTAAGAACAGAAGCTGATGGGGATTGATTTCAGCTGAAAGTTGTCTCATAAAGTGTATTATAAGTGATGTGAAGGGTTTGTTTTCTTAAATCTGCTCTGCTGTCTCCAGGTTTGAGGATGTCATTGACTGTGTTCTGCCCACCAACTCAACCTTACAGCTGAATCTCAGGACTAAGTCCCTGATCTTCCACACCACTAGGGTGAGTACCACAGTCCATTACTGATCTTTGTCGGGGAAGATGGATGATATTTGCTGGCAAATTTCACTTGAAAACAAAAAATGTTCAGTCTGTCTTGGGCAGAAAAAAAAAAAAGGAGAGAAAAAAAAAACTGCGTTGATCTTGAAGAATTTCTTAGCATATTTTTTATTGTTGTCCCTGTATATTAGGCTTACCTTTAAGTTTTGTTACATACATCTCTTGTTGTATGTGGATCATTGTGCTGGTGGCAAATGGAAGGCAAGTAATTTTTGTCATAATCCTAATTGATGTCTTAGAAATCAGAAAACTGTTATAATTAAGATATCATATGGATAAGAGTTAACCTGTGATTTTGTTAAGTGTTAGAAATGTTGACATAAAATCAATTGATTTGTTTTAAACATTAAAAAAGCCTCATTGTTTGTGGATTCTGTGCAGTTCTGTGGGAAAAGAAAAAGATCAATGAATTTCAAATGCTGATTTTGATTTTCAGGCACAGCAGTTGAAAGACATGATTGACAGATTCTGCCATGAAAGTGAGAAGGTAAGTTTTTTCAGGGATTGTTTTTTTTTTTTTTTTTGCTGGCAGTAAAATAGTATCTGCTTTTCTCACAACTGATTTTCATAGATATTGTCTGATTTTTTGGGGGTTTTTTTCTTATAGTGGCTTAAAATTAGCCAAACCAGAGATGAAAAACAAACATGTTGACTTGAGCTTCAGAAAAATTATTTCACATTTCAAAATATTTTGATTTCATTCTCTGAGTATTGCTTGGCATATGTCCCACAGTGCATCATGTCATCACTGGGATGGATATTAGTGAGTCCATTGTTTTGAAGCCTATTCAGAAACTTAGCTTAAGAAGTGCCTTTACATGTCTACAAAATATTTTACTTCTCAGGGTAACAAATATGTGGTAGCCACCAAGGATTATGTCACACGAGAATCTACTCTGCTCAGTTTCAAACGAGGTGACATCATCAAACTGATGGATCCAGAAATGAATCTTGAGAGTGGTAAGTGAAATGTGTTAGCCCATGTCTTTGGTATTATTTAATTAAAGCATGCACCATTTTTGCACAACTTCTTTGGTCACAGAATTTTTCTCAGCATGTAGTGTTAATACTTCTATTGTCATCACTTTTAGACAGATCTGAAAAATGATCATAACATCTATCAACAATTTGTAGAAACACCGCAGGCTAAGAAGCCACTATTAGCTAACTGTGAAAACCAAGGATATTGATGCTTGAAGTAGATATCTTCATTTAATCATGGCTTTTCTCAAAATTCACAATTTACCATTCTGGGCAAGCGTGAGAACATGGACTTTTTTTGGTTGGAAAAGAACTTTCCTTTAGGTAGAGGAAATAAATATTATAAAGTGAAAAATTACTTACACCTTAAAACAGAGGCAGAAAAAAGGAGGTGGTGGCCATCATTTATGCTAAAAAGTCATTTCTCTTCACAGAAACGACACAGCAAACTCAAATTTGATGAGAATATCCATAAGAATTAAATAAACTGGATAAAATTTCGGAATAGCATTGTTTCATGAACATTTTAATGCATGGATAACATTGTTCCTTGAATTTGTCAAAATTCCTAGTTAGCATCGTTCCATGATCTTGTTCAAATTCTTATCTAGCATTGATATTTCTCCAAAATTTTATCTTGACTTTCTCTCTCATTGCTTACCATGGAACTGCATCCTCAGTTACAGGTAAAAACCTTTTCATATCTGTATTCGTACCTAGATCAACCTGTATCTGTATCAGTATATAGTTGCTTCTCAATATGCAGCTGTCTGTGTTTCTGTTAATCAGTTTTTTTTATGATAGCTGATTTGCTTTCCCTTTACCAGGTTGGCTGTATGGGTCTCTGAATGGTATTGTGGGCCTGTTCCCAGCTGAGTATGTGAAAGCTTTGGCTAGGCATGAGGTGGAAACTTCCAACTCCAAACCTGTACTATACCAGTCCAAGCTGACCAATGGAGTGGTGGCAGCTCCAATTGCCATCAGGGTGAGAGTCAACATTGAATGAAGCAAGAGCTTTAGAATCAGGAGTAGGAGTCTTTTTTTTTTTTTTTTAAGTCATGGAAAGCTGGGAGTCTTTTTTTTAAAAGTCATAGAAAGGTTGAAGTCCTTTTTTTTTTTTTAAGTTCTGGAAAGATTTTTTTTTTTTAAGTCATGGAAAGGTAGGAGTCTTTTATTTAAGTTATGGAAAGGTGGAAGTCTTTTTCTTTCAAGTCACGGAAAGCTTAGGGTCTCTTTTTTTTTAAGTCATGGAAAGCCGGGAGTCTTTTTTCAAGTCATGGAAAGATGGGGAGTCTCTTTCTTTTAACTCTTTGACTACCAGAGGGGGTTTCAGCTGTTCAACTGGCCTACATCACTGACTTTTGGGAACACACCTCCCTCACTCATACATTAGATTTAGAATTCTTTTGGTTCACATTATTTCTGGCTCATCCATTCTTCTTTTTCTTTTTTTCCTATTCAAATGATGTGAGATGGAAACTTACCTCTTTTAGATTCTCTTTTCGCTCATCTTTTTTGCTCATCAATACATTCCTTTTGTTCCTTACATTTACACTGGTGATGAAAAAACTACCTCATTGAACTGATATTCTTTTTGTCTGTCTTCTCTCGTTCATTCGTTCCCTGTTCTATGACTCATTTTTGAAGTTCTTACAACAAATTTTTTTAACTCCTTAGCTCATATTAAGTGTACAGAAAAGAAAAAAAATCAACATATTGTTAGGTCAGCAAAATACCCACCAAGAAAACATTCACTGAAACTAAAGATTTATGTTTGCTCACAAATGGGAACCCGTTTCGCAGATTATCTGCCCTTTCCAAAAGAGGGACTTGGGTAAAGGGAGATCATTTTGACCAGACTTTTACTTCCCTTTGCCAGACTAAAGATGCATTGATTGAGCAGTATAAAGAGGAAAAAAATCCTTTTATTTCTTGCCATTTGAAAGACTGATTGCCAAAATATTCGACAAAACTATAACAATAAGAAGAAAACATTCTCTTTACATATTAATTTTGTTTGAAATTTTTCATGGTGTATGTTTCTAGCGTAGGGCACAAAAGTGATTTTTTTTGCCTCTTCACATTGCTTGTTCAGTCCCTCTTTTGTCTGTTAAAGGAAGTAATATGACTGAGCAACAACAATCTCTCATTTTGACCATTGTCAGTTTTTATGCCTTATTTTGTATATTACCATTGTTACAGCAAGACTCAAAGAGCCCAGATGACAGAAGTGAGACGAGCCAGGGAACAGTCGTGCAAGATGGCAAATACTCCATGATGGAATATGCCATGATGCATTTCAGGGAATCCCTAGAGAAGTAAGTGGCAATTTTGAGACACATTATTCTATGTGGATACATATTCTATGTGGCTAAAAAAATTGTACGTGCAGCCTGTCATTGTTTCCTTGTGGATTGGTTTGCACTGTGCTGCAATTCGAAATCTTTTGATAATCAATAGTTTAAATCTGAAATTTCAAAGAGTGAAGGTGCTCATGTCAAAATTTGTTTGTGAACTTAAGAGAAATTATGCATCAGTTTTCAGTGGACCACACAGTGTTGCCTTTACTAAGTACAGTCAGATGAAAATATTCATGTACTGCTACAGTCACTCTTCCTTTGTTCATTTGCTCTGTCATAATTTTTTGTTCTCCAATCCTCAGAATATTTAAATATAGAAAACCCTTATAGCAGAAAACTGAATAGTATGTAATATACTTCATGAGCATTGCATAAATAGTAAAGATGTTTTGAGCTGACAGCTGGAAGTAGTTCTTAGAACAGTGCACTACGATAATAGGCGGTAGAGCTTCCGGCAGACTTCCTGTGCCAGTTGATACCTTAGATGAGGCAAATGAATGAGTCACCAATTTCTTGGCAATCATGTACTTTTTTGTCGAAATTCCCACTATCATCAGAGCTCATGAATGTTTGGAATGCCCAGTCAGAGTGCTCTATCAAACACTGATTTTTAGCCCCCGTCCAAATCTGTATCAGTGACATGTCAGTGATCTTTATCACCTATTTCCCTTGCCTTCCACTTTGTGAAACAAATTCCAGGAGCCATTGTTACTGTATTATTCCACAGCACCACTATTTGCTCTACAGTCTTTCCTCTGTTTCTACATGATAGTTATGCTTTGTGTTAGATTACACTTTATCATTATGTGTTCTGTACCTAACCAGTATAGTACTTTACCATTATGTGGTCTGCATCATCAGAGATTACATCTCTGTGTTCTTTATCACCACATGCTTTTATGCATGTCATACATTCACTGCAAGTCAGTCTGTTCTCATTGAACTCACCTTATAGGTTCCATTGGGTCTTTATTGTCAGATAAATCACCTACTATAATGTCCAAATCTCTAGCCTGAAAAAGGTATATCTGTCTCAAGATAATGTTCACCATCAGTTTTTCTTTAGATTCTGAGTGTATTTTATCTTAGAAGAGTTGCTACAATATAATTGTCCCACAATTTTAGTGAGAAATGTGTATTTCACAGACATTTCCAAGAACTAAGTGTGGTCCATGTACCTTACATTTTTTGTTATATATTTATATTATAAAAAAATGTTCTGTCAGCAAATTTGAATATATATATGTGAATACATTCATACCCTGTAACTGATGGGTAACTCTTTTTGCAGGAGGACCGTTATTAAAACAACCATGCATTATGGAAATAGGGCTGATTATTCTGGAAGTAGAAATGATTTGGGAAATGCAAGAGGTTAAAGTCACAGTTCTTCTTTCTATGTCATTGGTGTAGGACATATACCTATATCAGACAAGTTTTGCTTGCCTTTAGACTGTGGCTTTCTCAAATGCTGTGCTGAAATATCTGCTTGTAACTCATCACTATGGTGATCTGAACAAGTATTGGTGTAACCCCGCTTGGTTTTTATTACCATTTATTTTATACACACGCAGGTGTACATTTCCAACACTTAAATCAGCTTCTTTTGCAGCACATGGTGAAAATGCCTTCAGTATGACATTTTCCTGCAGCAGTTTTGTGGTTGCATTATTTGGTGGAGGTTAAATCTAATCCTTGCTCATTCCAATATCATATAAACAATAAGGCCAAAAAGTGACCTGAAAGCAGTGGCACAATGCAACTCTATCAGTGGTTATTTTTTCACTTTCCATTTAGTTTTTCTTAGAGAAATAATTTTGCTGATCCCATGAACTGGGAGAACTGATGGAGAATTACAAACATTCTAGAATAATATACAATAACTGAATATCATCTTTGAGGTAGTGAAACTACTCTGCCTTCAGCCAAGTCTAGTTATTGCCATTTCTGACAATAATTTTCTACGTTTTGTTGTTCAACAGAGTTTTCCATATAAAACAGCTTATTTATGGGAGATTTTCAGATTTATGTTTTGTTGCTCCATTTAGATGAATTTTTTTAGCAACCATAATATTATCTGATGGGATCAGTTTTGGACTTTTCACACTGTGATTTCTCTTGAGATCTGTTTGATTAATTGGTTCTAAATATATTACTGGAAACCACAAGATTCTAATATCCAGCCTTCCTTTGCAGAAAAAAGTATCTGTCATTAAAATAAAACAAAAGAAACTGATGTTGCATTGTGTCAGAATTGATCTTAGGAAAAGAAAAGAGAAGAAATTGCTGAATGAGGGGGGGGGGGGGTGTTGTTAAACAGTTGACTTTGACAGGCTTAATAATTTGTTAATTTGAGGAAAAGTTTCTTATGACATAAAGTATAACCCTCCCAAAATTCCCAAATTAAAAATTCATCTATTTTTTTTTTGTGTGTGTGTGTTGAATGGAATATTGAATACTATGCTTATCTGGCCAACTTTGTTTCTGTATCTTGAGCAATGGCTATCATATATGTATATCTGTATATGTGGAGAAGTGACATTTTGATGACCTTTTCATGCAAATGTGGCTTAGAAATTTTACACGCTTACTTTGTGCACATTTCTTCACATTTCTTTAAAGACCAGCCTATCTCGTTGTTTATGAAAGACTGAAAGAGGAATTAAATAGGGGAGAGGAAGCAAAAACAAACTGTTACTGTCCTTTTGTTTATTGACATGACACATTTGCATGAAGTTACTGCCAGTTTCAACCTGGAGCCAGCTTTGCTGTGAGTAATTAATTGCTCATGCTTATTCAGACCAATATGTCTATGCCTGTGGTGCGTTTTTGTTAAAGGTACGAAATGCTGAGGACAGACGATGGTTCAATCCGAGGTACCGTGAAAATGCTAGAGAACGTCAAACTTCAAAACTTGCAAAACAAGGATGGTTCAAAACGAGGTGACGGGTTTTTACTTCACATGCTCCACCACTTTGTGGCTTTCTTTTCCCTTACTGTTTAGTGTTTTTAATTACCCAATAGCTTTCTCCTCCCCCCCTTTTCTTTGTGTATAAACAAAATATTTACCACTTACCATCAGTTCATCCATATTCCTTTCGAAACACCTTTTCCCTTTTTATCACCCATGATTACAATTGTTATTTAAACTGCCTGATGAATGAGTTTGTTTGTAACTTTTTCTGACTTTAATTTAATGCTATTTTTCACCACTGTGTATTTTCAGTGTCTAACCTGACAAATGTATTCTAAAGCCAACATTTGAAAGTTTTTTGTTTATTAATATTTGCAGTGTAATTATTATTGCACTAGTGCACTTATTATAGAGTTAAAATAACATCAACCAGCAAGAAATATGAAACGTTATCAGATGCTAGCAATTGTAATTTATATGAATATAAAGGACAATATGTGTTGCTAACTATAACATTGATAAGCTAACTGCATTTGACATATTATACAGAAACTAACTTCACTCATACTGATCAGTAATCATGTATTATAACTTCCTGGTATTGCATGAAATACGCCTACAAGAATAGTGTAAGGCATACAAAAACTTTTTTTCAAAATTTAAATGAGATTTTGTAACCAGCAAAGGAAAAAAAAAAAAACTGCATATGTGATGACTGGCCTCTCATAAAGAAAACTTTTCATTATAATAATTTTTTTTAATGTGAGTATATGAGCTATTTGGCAACAATGCTAGTTAACTCTAGCACTTGTCACAAATGCAGTTTCACAGCTTTGTAAGTTAAAAACACAGGGATTTTGATATCATGATCAAGCCTACTCTTGGTTTTCAGATTTCTTTTTTTTTTTTTTTATGTTTAGAAATATCACTTCACTATTTTTACCTATTCCCTATCTCATGTACATATATATTTTTCATGTGAGATTTTGACCCATGACAGCTGTTTCACTTTTAAGCATATTTGTAATTATTCTCTCCTGATCACAAAAGCAACCATATGGAAAATCAAACTGTCTGTGCCATTGACAGTGTTATCTTCAAAGAAAGACATAGAATGAAATTTAACTATTTGCATTCTTTCCAAATTGCCAAGACATGTTTAAGATGACGAATGCAATTGTTTTTTCTCTCCTAGAAATATAATATTGTGACACCTTTGTACTTTGTTTATAGTTAACTCATATGTTTTGTAAGAATAGATAATTTAGCGTGTAAAGAATCGCTTTTGGCAATAAATTTTATCATGTAGTCCAGGTATGGTGTGTTTTTGTCTGTAAAGTCTAACTCATGATGTTATTGAAAACTTTTGCAGCAGGTGCCGGGGACTGGTCATGGCGAGAACAAGCTGAGATGGTCAAATGGACTCGAGTAAGTGGTCCTGATGATTGTGTTAGATGTGGGTTGAACATCATTCAGTTTAATCTGTGTTATATAGAACATGCCAAATTATTGTCTAGTTTTCTATTACATTTACTTGCTTAGTACTCGTACTATTTGAAGCAGTCCACTCTAATTTTATCAAGTCAAATGTTTTGAGGGTTTTTGTAGCCATATGTCTTTCACTTAGTGTTATTGTAGCTACCTAGATTAGAACAGCTCTATTAATGATATGAAATACATTACGATGTTCAGTCTGTTTCTTCTCTCTTTTCCTCATGCAGTCACCTATTCAAGCATCACTTCTGAAACTACAGTCATCTGACCTGAATAAACTTGCTCTTGAATGTTTCATTGGTAAGAACTGTCATTGTTTTGTCTCAAAATAATTTTCAAAGGAATTTTTAGAGTGATAAATGTAATCAAATCTGATAATGATCTTAAAAAAAATGATGCTAACATATATGAATGAATTATGAAAGACATTTTATTTCCTAATGACATTTTGAAAGGAAAGACTGAATTGTCTGTTAACTGCCTAGTGCCAGCTCATCACAAACTGATGGCTGTAATCAGTTGGAGCACTGCTATTAACCTGATACTTCTTGAATATACTGGATCAATGTAAGGTTTGATGTTCTCACTCCACATATTTTAAGGCATTTTTTTAAAAAATGTGATAATCATAGAATCTGAAATTATTTACAAACCATTTTCTTTCAGCCATCATGAGGTTTATGGGTGACTATCCAATGGCCCCAGACATGACAGAGTTTGACTGTGCCAAGAAAATTCTGAAGGTATTTGCAACTGTTTGAACCCCTCTTTGTCATCTCTTATTTTTTGTTCTGTGCTTAATCCATTTTGAGTCCTTTAACAGTTTTCTAAAAACTGTTCAGGTTTCATAAAGAAATTTTACCTAAATACATCCCCCTGTTTCATAAAGAGCAGTGATATTTGTATGTTGAACCAAATGATCAAGATAAATCTGGGCAACACTGTATGACATAAGTGGCTGGAAGTTTGATGGTAGCATTTCATCATTTATGCTGTTTCTCTACAGACGTGCCACAAGTTCCCAGAACTTAGAGATGAGATTTTCTGCCAACTCTGCAAACAGACTACAAATAACAGGAGCATGTTCAGGTATATGTTCAGTGATAAGCATCTGCTTTTGTCGAATGAAACCCTTTTGTATATGTTAATCATATTACTTTAAAAAAATATAAATGTGTTGGTTCACATATATACCACAGATTGTCTCTATTATTAGTGACATAAAGCTTACTCTTTTTATTTAATGGCTGGCATGCTAGTGTTTGCATAAACTCATGCAGCAATTGATCAAGACTACAGAAAATGATGTTAAGTAGCAAGTGCATTGAAGACAAGCTTTATCTTATTCTTTGTGTGAATGTTTCAGTATTTGTTGAGATGTTGCAGTATTTCTTAAAATAAAATACCAATGGAGGGTCGACAACATAAGAGACATATATGTAAAAGATGTAATCTTTTTATTGCCAAAAGTAGCAAATCTGTTCAAGCCTATAATCCAAATACATACCTTTGCTGAAAATGAGCAACATTCCTTGAAAATGAGTTTCAGTCTCATTCATTAATTTCATCATTTATTGGCATAATTAGTGAAAGTGAATGACCAGATTTGCTGCTTTTACTCTACTAGCCAGGTAAAGTTACAATACACAGATTCAGCACATAAAGTAAATTCTGTTTTGCAGTAAGAGCAAAATTCGAGGGTGGCGGCTGTTTGCCTTGGTTGCTGCCTACTTTGACTGTTCCGATTCTCTGAGGCCTTACTTGTTCAAGTATCTGGAGACCACTGCTACTGATGTTGGCCGCACCTACAACAGTGAGTAGGATTATGTACTAATTCAATAGAATCATATTGACATAACCTCAGCAAATGACTTGTGCTATAAACAGTTTCATCTCAGTATCTCAGCAGTACAGAAAATGGCTTATGCCCCTTTCATAGAGTATTGATGAATTGTAGTAAAAGAACAGATTCTCTTATACTTTCTTTTTCAGTTGAGTAAAACTAATTTCAGATGTCATTACTCCTACATTCTGTATTCTTGCAGAATGTAGGGATTGCAAAAATGATCAGTTATACAACCGTCATTTAATTCAACTCTCTGTTTCTATTCTCTGCAGGACATTGCTCAGATTTAGTTCAGTCCTGAGAGATGTCCCTGTGCTCTTTTTCTGCTTTGCCCCTCTGCCTTCTTCTTTGTATTTGGTATTTAACTCTGTAAGGCCAAGTAGAAACAAGAAGATGCATAAATTGAGGACCATTAACCCAGTGGTAAACTTCATTACTGATAGAGCAAGACGCTTTCACATTAGAAGAATGGGAAAAATGTATTTTCTACAGAAGAACTCACTCAAACTACAGTGTAATCCAGTTACATTGACATGACAATAACCATGAAAATAGGCATCAGTGTAAGAAAAAGTCGATATAAAAGATGACTTCTTAGGCAAGGGAAATTAGTCACTGATAGAAAAATTATATGTCTTGCGCCCAGGGCAAATGTGTCGCAAGTCGCGCCGGGTGAGTTCAAGTCACAGCTATTTTTTTTTACCATTCTTCACTATTTGCTGACAATGATATCAAAAATCTTTTTTTTTTTTTTTCCAGATTAAAAAAAGGTTAAATTGACTTTTTGTGAAAAAAAAATAAAAAAAATTAGTATCTTAGTTGGAAAGTAGTTAAAAACGACGAAAAACAGCCGTTTATCTTCATTGCCCGGCACGACTTCCGACTCATTTGCCCTGGTCGCAATTCATATGCAGTTATGGCACTTAGAATTTTATAGATTGATGTCCAGCATGACCTCAGAATAATTATGCTTCATTCCTTCGTTTTGGTCACAGAAAAAGGGTGGAATAATAACAGAGATATGGTTTGGGGGAAGTAGGTTAGAGTCAGAATCTTTTTCTTTTTGTGCCTGCATTTTCATGAACTTGTATATCAGTGTACAGTGTTAACAGTATGAGAATACGGCACTGAGTGACCTTGAGTCAAGATTCTAGCAAAATGCAGTACATTCTTGCAAACACAGAACAGACATCCCTACTAACTGTGCAACACCTTGTGCATCCACCAATCCTATTGTTCTTAACATCAGTTCACAGTAGGCTTAATAATATTAGTCCAGCTAGACATAATAATGCTGTTTGTAAAAAAGCCTGTGTGCCATGCAACAATGTGGCATTGGCCTGTGCAGACAAGTGAAATGCTCAAAAGACAGAAGGTCACCTCTGTCTACCTTTATAATGAACTCCTGTTTCAACAGCGTGACGTTACACTGTGTGTGCTCAAAATAGTGAAAAAAAACTTATTATAAAAGGAACGATGACAAAATAACATTGATATGGGAGGATTTTTTTTGTCATATTCATGTACATGTAAAAGAGAAAAATCAGGTCCAAAAAAGTATGTCGATATAGGATGTCAATATATGTGGACCATTTTGTAAGTTAGATGGACTGTTATTCATTCTCTTCAAAGAATGTATCATAAATTTACTACATTGAGTTACAGAGAGTTAAATGTCCAGAAAAGAGTGTGCATGTAACTGAAAAGATGGTTTAAGCAGGGTGTAAATTTAAATCTTGAAAAGGTGCATCATTTAAGAACATGTTGTGTTTGCTTTAGGTGCTGCTGCTCTGTGCCTTCACAATCTGCGCAGAACTTTCAAGTATGGAGGTAGAAAGGATGTACCACTGAAAGAAGAAGTAGTGGCTCTGGCTGTAAGTAATGCTTTCAGTTTCCTTTATCTTATGTAGAACCTACACTTGCAGTATGAAATTTATTTTTCATTTTTATTTTTACATGATTTGTGGAGAATTTCGTTGTCTTAAATGTTTACTTCCGCCAAGTAGAGCTGCTTTTTTCTCATACTTTTGTGAAGAGATCAAATAATTTATGGTAATCAGAATCCTTATGTACATTACATCAACAACAATCTGAGGTGCACATTGTCAAAATCATTTATACCAATTGACTAGAATTGAGAGTTAATGTAGACAGAACTTACACTGAACTTATACTGTCTGAATGTCCAGGATGGCCGCAACTGCAAGCGTTTCCCATTCTTTTACTCTGGTGGTGATACACATGAGGGAATGCTACAAGTCAAGTCCTGCACTGTAAGTTACTGTTGTGGGTGGATATCAAAGTAAACCAAGAAACACTTTATTTCATGATCACTGATTTTTTTCAGACAAAGCAATCTGCCTTATCTTAGTGTCAGATCAACTGTTATCCGAACAAACAGAGACAGGATCTTTGCAAGATTCAGGAAATTTTAGAATACTGTTTGGGACTAATGAGATATCCATGAAATTAGATGGCCATCATGGCTCAATGCATAATAGGAGTATGGATTTTTCAATCTGCCTAAAGTATTCGTTTTTTTTTTTTAAATTTGTTTTTTTTGTTGTTTTGTTTTGTTTTTTTGCAGAAATGCTGCAGTTTTGCTTTACATAGCTTTTGTTTTCATTTTCCTGTAGGTTGTACAAGATGCCATTGAAGAGGTTTGTGGTAGTTTGAATATCACAGACAGCGTGGAGATGGCTGAGTACACATTCTTTGTCAGAACACGTAAGTTTTGTTACCAGAAAGGTTACTGTGTAGAAATTAGGGGGAATTTTGATTTTTACTCTTATGCAAATTAACGATATTGAAATCACTGTGCATGACACATTGTTTATATAGCCATAGAATATCAAAGTGAAAACGTTGCTATCCTTGAATTTTTGTCATTATTCATGTGATGGAGAATTATTTACATCTACAGGCAACAGAATGTATTTTTATTTTAAAAGTGAGATACACTGTGTTAACATTTATTTCTTTAAAGTGACAAAAAAGAATAATTAAAATACAAAAATAAATAAAAATAATACAAATACAAAACTAAAAAAAGATAAAGCATCAAGTCTCTCATGTACTGAAAATAAAAAAATAAAAATAAAAACCAGGCAATACTATAACTATTAGTTTTCTTGTCATATGAAGGTGATGGAGCCTTCAGCAAGTTGAACGGGGAGGATTACATACTAGATGAGACAGCATATTACGTGCGGCGAAAGATTTCTTACGACCTCATCTTCCAGAGAACTGTATGGTATTATCCACTGCGACACATGGACAATGAAATTTATGTGGATATGATGTTCCATCAAGTAAGAAGCTGGAGTCATGATTTTTTTGTTCATAACAGTCGGCGGCTGTTGTAAAGCCTGCCTTGCCGTGAAAAATAATGTTTTAGAAACTCTTTTTATGCTGTTAGTGATTGAGTTTCATAAGTGAAAAGTAAGTAATTATTTCTCACACTCATATGACTTTGCAAGTAACATTTATTAAGAGAGTCTATGTTTCTTTTGAGCAGCATTGTGTCCGTGTATAAGAAATGAAGAGAGAATTCTCTTGCCAAAGCGCTTCACTGCTGAGTTGTGTCGTTTCAAGCAAATTTTCGGCGTTCTTTTCACAGTGTGTTCTGGACTACATTGAAGGTTTCCTTGTGACCCTACCAGGAGGTCGAATACCCAAGGAGATTGCCACAGATGTGGCATTCTTAGGAGCAGTTCTACACAAAGCCAACAAGATGATGGGAACACCAACGTTGTAAGTCACTCACTATATTGTGAAGTTCTCTTTAGTTCAACAATGAAGTCACTCACTATATTGTGAAGTTCTCTTTAGTTCAACAATGAAGTCACTCAAGTCTGCTTTTCTGCTTTTTTTGCTTTATGTAGTCATTATTTTCCTTCCCTCACCCCCTTTTTTAGAGTATTTTTTTCAATTTGTTTTAATTAGTGAAACAAATTTTGTATTAACTCCATCGCAGGTTTGCTTTGGCAAGGGATATCTATGTAATGTAAAGTTAATGTCTACTGTAAATCAGTGTGTGTAGATTTTATTATTTTGTTTCTAATGTTCAGCTAGTAAATAACTTTTGTGTCAAAATGCACAAAACAAAAATAGCTTAGAAACTAAAAATGACATTACAATTTGTTTGCCTGTCAGTAAGAACCAGCATTGAGATAATAGACAATTTACAGTGTGTTTAAATTTGCCTATGTTTTGGGCAGATGATGATAATGCCAAACCTGCTTAGAACTAGAATAATTAATTGTTATATTATATTTGTGTTTCGAAATTGTTGATTTGTGATTGATTAGTTTCATGGAAAATTCTTTTTTTTTTTTTTGTAATACACTGGTTTTCTCAATGACAACAAAGAATTCTTTGAATAAGTCTTATTTTTCTCTTTACTTTTTAGGAAAGACCTTGAAGCTCTGGTGCCCCGCAATGTTCGCCAGGTTCAGGATATAAGACCTCAGCAATGGCTGAACAGAATTCATGAGAATTTGCAGGCAGTGGGTCGTATGACCAGATTGGAGGCCAAGGCAGAGTTTGTGCGTAAGTGGGACACTACCTTCTTCTTATTCTGGTTACATGAACTGCCAGATGGATATTAATGTAAATGACAGGACATTTTTAGATTTATAAAACTTTTGTCTTTAATAACTCTTATAATGGTCACTGCTAATAAAGTTGTAAGTGATTGGAGAGACAGGTCACATTTACTCAATATGCTTGGTGTAATATAGATTATGAAAGTATTAATCAAATTGCTTTCTTGAAGCAATTCCAAATGTTCAGTTTCATTTGCTAACTACAGAAATATTACACTGCACAATTTTAAGCATGAAGCATACTTAACAACATCTTGCATTAATAATGTGAATAAGAAAATCTTGTAGTTCCAGCCTAGATGATGTGGTAACATGAATTATACATTTTCTGTCACAGAGATTCTGAGAAGATGGCCTCTCTTTGGCTCCACATTCTTCCTGATCAAGGTAAAATGTACTTGTTTGATATGACTTTGAATATGTTTGGGCTTTTTTTTCCTTTGATATTGTTATTATTACCAGTGTACAGGTAGGCAACAGAAAAAAAAAATAGTCAATATTTGCGAGAAATGCTAAAGGATTTACAGAAAAATATAAGGAAAAAATTCTTCCTGTTATATTTGTTTGGGTGAGTCTGCTTAAGTCGTCTGGGTTCAAAAGTAGTGAGGGAAAGAAAATCAAAGGAATGTTAGTGCCATTTCAATAAACATATATTTTCAGAAAGAAGACTGAATAATAAAACTCACTTAAAACTATTTAGAAAGATGATGATGTCTCAGTATTTCTTGCAAATGAAAAAAACTAAAATTGAACGTATTCTTTGTTTTGCAGAGCTTTCCCAACACCTCCAGAGCTTTTGGAGGTGAGACAATGTTGGCTGTGAACAGAGAGGGAATCACGTTCTTGAGTAAGGACACCCATGAAAACATCATGTCACATCCTTTCAGTGAGATCTTGTCAACTCGACGTTACCGCAGTGACAGCAATGTCAACTACTTGGACATGAAGCTGGGTAACTTGATGGTCCAGCAGATTTTGAGGATTGAAACGGACCAGGTTTGTTATCTCAAATTCTGATCTCATAAACATCTATGGATCTATAGCAGAATGATTCGTTAAAAAAAATGCCACCGTTTTTAGATAGTCTATCATCAAGTGAAATTTCTCAGTCATAGAATAAAAATTAATTTTTTTAAAAATTAGTTATTTTTGATATGAGCAATTGATCATTTTACCATATGACCTTGATATAATATTATTAATAAATTCTGAGCTCAGTTCTTTGTTGTCCTATCTCAATTATGAGCGATTTGGAAATATATATATATGTCATGAGAAAAAGGGATGGTAAATCTACCATATACTGTAGTCATTTCACCGGTCACTCACCCAAACAGGTATATTTTGAAAATCATTTTGTCGTTATCTCCTATGAACAAAAACAGTTGCTAAACACAAGATCAGTTTTCTCAAAATATGAGAAATGGAGATAGGGCAACAGAGAACTGAGCTCACGACATGGAGTCAAATTAATGGTGATAGACAAAATACTTCTATTTATGAGAGGACTTGTTGATGAATTAATAAGCATAGTTTTTTTTAGAAACGGTACATGTTTACTTACAGCAAGTGTAATTATTTTTGCAGGGCTCGGACATTTCAGACCTGATTTCTCAGTACTTGCTGGTGATCAACAGACATCGAAAACGTCAGGAAAAGCCCAGTCCAAATGGTCACCAGTGATTCAGCCCTCTCACTTTCATCAATACTTGTACATAATTTCTGATGTTTTCAGATATCAATTGTTTGATATGCATTATTACCGTAACTTTGACCGGCCTTCACATCCCAATAAGGAATGTTAAAGCATCAAAACTTACAGTGGTAAAACTTGATAGGTATTTATTGTCATTACATTATAGTGAGATACATGATTGTGATGTGCATGGAAAACACTATATATAACAGCTGGTAAGAATCATATCGGTGTGTTTGAAAGTTTTGAGAAGCATGACAGACGGAAGTGTCTTTTCACTGTTCTGAACACTGGATATACATGTGTACGCGTCTTGAGTCAAAACTACAATGCTCCAAATGAATCTGGTGGCTCAAAAGAACTTACGTGTTATTTGTTTATTACTTTTTGTCTTTTGCATATTTGATTGTTGAAGTGCACGAATCTTCGACTATGCAAATTATGTGATGTGAACAACACTGCTAAAGAAAATAAAGCTGAAAGGTGTTAACTTTCTCATATTTTGAACGGGGTAGGGGGAGCGGGAGGGAGGAAAGGAGCTAAAGAATTTAGCAAAATTAAATGAAATGAAGTTTCCAGATGCCCATTGAAATTTATTTCCTGTCTCTTTGTCAACAAATTTTGACTGTATGCTGTTATTTCACTGTTTGATATTTTGTCAAAGGTGCATTGTAAATGTGTTCTTAGGAACAAAATTAGAGAGAATTCTGAGAAGAAATACAGTTCATGGGGTCTCAAACCTTTGTGCATTCTGCCTCTACACTGCTTCTGTCAATCTTACATATATATATGCATTTGATATACCTCATTCAAATAATGTTTTCATAAGTTTGGTTCTTGAAGAAACTGTTTTGTTACCAAATCTGGCTGTGTCTTAAAGTGAAGTGATAATGATATGAAGATAAATTTGGGGATAGCAGCTGAATAAAGATTATATTATAATGCTTATACTTTTATATAGAGTTGACTATATTTTTTTTAATGGTGTTTCGAGGATTTCCTTCCCATAATCTTTTTGATATCTTGGCCTGACCCATTTGTTCAGTATGTGTGATCCTTGCCATTATTAAATGTTCATGTTTGGATGAAACACATTTAGCTCCTATACATGTATATTCACAGTAAATAAATTGTCCAACAAGAGAAAGGATTTTTCTGTTAGGAATTTGTGATGATAATTTATTCTCTTTGTCGCTGAAAAATCAGCAAGATCTGATGGAACAAAAACTAATGCAAATGTTAGAATTTCATCATTGCTATTTCATCAAAGGAACACGCAACAATTCCTTTACACATTTTTTTATTCTTTGAGTTAAAAGGGAGAATCAACTTAGGTACATTTTTCATTGCTTTCTTTTTGTTTTTGTTCACATTCCTGTCATTGCTCCTAGTTTACATATGATAAGAATTTGTTATATATACACATCATTCAGTGTGTTAGAAACAAACAGAAGTCTAATGTTTTTCTTTTCTGTGACACATACTACATTTATATGTGTTCATCTGTTCATTTGGACCCTATTCATTGTGCATTTTAAGTTATTCAGTGTATCAGGAGTATGTTCATCACTGTCAAGCTCTAGTAGCATATTAGATTTTAATAACCTATTAAGAATTCAGTGAATCAGGTTTTTGCAAGAAAACCAAAATTATTGAATATATATTCAGGTTAAGATCACCTATAGGATCATTACTGCATGCTTTTAGATAGAAACACATTAATATCTAGCCATCATTGTAGTAGAGGAAAATGTACTTTTTTTTTCCTTCCCATTATGTACTTCAGATCCTGTCCAAATTGGGATACCAATAAATACTTTCCACTGAGCTCATTATATCATTGTAGTCCCCACAATGGTCACTGTCAAGAGTATTTATCTATAAGCCTGTGTGTTGCCATTTTCTATTCATTCTGAGTAAGACAACACAAACAACACGAATATTCTACGCAGAACCAAATCTTCTGTAGTTTTATCATGACGAGCATTTATAGAGTTGGTTTGCTGTTAGACATTAATGCGCAACTTTACAAAGCCTGCTGCTAATGAGATGCCCAGCAGTGTACATGGGATTCTTTTCATTCATGACACTGTGACAGTCATTGCTCAAATTAAGTTGTTAGTTCTTGTTTTCTTGCTTGCAGATGTGTTCTCGTTAGCTGCCCCTCACTAAGGGGCTCTGTCATACATCAAACAAAATGATCAAGAAAACTGTTGTTGATTTCTTATGGAGATGACATTTTCTCTAACCTATTTTTAGCATTTTCTTCACCCTGTGTTACCATATTGCATGATATACATGTACATAGTGCATATTGCTATCATCTTATGCCAGACTTGTCATTTTCTTTTCATTGTTCATTATATATTGTAGATAAAAGAGAGTATTCAGGACCAATAAACTATATAGTTTCTGATAAAATTTCGTTCACTCCCAATATAAACATTGTCTGATCTTTCGGGGAATCTGATGAAACAAATTTTCAAAGATTACAGCTTCAAATTTGTTTTATTACTGGTGTCGTTTTATTAGTGACCAGAACAGAAATCCAAGAACTACTTCATGCAATAGCTTTGGAAACATTTTGATTAAGAAGAATGTTCAAGCAAATAGAGAAGATCAAAAGTAGGAAGACAGCTTTCACATTCTTGCATTTGCAGAAATTGAGACAAATCTCACTGTGATTTATAGCTAATGGCAAACATGACAAATTCTAAAACTCTCACTCTCCACACATTGACTTGTTTTTTTAATGTGACTATACATATTTCATATATGAGCAATAATTATATTAACATATTTATATTATAAACATATTTAAGAAAATATATTTATGCAATGTAAAATGAATTTCCTTGTTTGAGCTTTTTCTTTTGTTTGTTTGTATGTTTTTTCAATCATAATTATCATATACCAGCTTCCTGTATTTGCAGTTATACATAAAATTAATTTACACAACTATTCACTTCAATATTTTTAAATTATGGCATACCCCATGGGATCTAAATAAAAGCTATTTGATAATATAAAAGTGACTCCCCACTCTAAGCAAAGGAACCAGCCTCAACTTCCTTGCAAAACTGTATGAAATGCATCTTATGCATGCTTCTTTTATGAGCCTAGCTATTTTTGAGGGGAGAGAGAAAAAGTGAACTTCAATTCCATGGCCTTTTTCTGCTGAATGTGTCCATCCACATTTTCCATATCTGTTGATATTGGCCAACTGCTGTATCTCAAACATTCCAAACCAGATTTTATCTTAAATTAATACATGTATTTACATTGATATGGACAGTCTGTTTCATAGATTTCAAAATGAAATTTTTCATTGTAATAATAGTTTCATATTTGTTGTTTAATTTCAGATAAATTTCTTCAGCATTAATCTTTGTTTATAATTGCTTTTTTTTTTTTTAAAGATTTCAGTAACTGATCACATTTTGTCTGCTTAGAAGTTGCAAATGGCAGCTGCCAATAGAACTGCAAGGACAGAGATGTTGTATTTTTCTGTTTCAAAAAGATCAGGAAAAAAATCTACAAGCAAATGCAGATATATACACATAAGATATTTTTTTCTTTCGAATCTGAGAAAAGCAAAGCTTTGTTGTCACTGAGTATAAGACATCTCTAAAAACTGCTTGCCAACAAGACAGGATTAAATCAATGGATAAGCCCACAAACTTTTTATAAAAAAAAGTGAATCATGATCGTTTCTTGTACAACCAGTCTCCTTTATGACTCCAGCATTGAGAGAACTGCCATACTTCATTGACAGTAATAATTATTGATAAATATATACTTCGCAGTACTTATCCCAGTTGGATGACATATATACACACTGACAAAAAATATGTAAAACCCTCGTAATCATATCGTACATTTCTTTGGTTGTTTTCGGTAGGAAGGATAGAATCTAATGTTGCGGAAGATCAATGTAACACTTCCATACATATCAGCTATTGATATTTATATATATATATATAGACTTGTGTAGCATAATGTTGTTTATTGTTGGTTTCTACCTGTTCTATTTATATGAAAAGATCTAATCTCTCATTTGTTCATGCTCATGGGAGACAAAAAGGTGTTTACATCCATGCTGAAGCTTTTTTTTTTTTTTTTTGTGGAATCAAAATCATTAATTGCCTATATATATATACAAGTATGAGCATGTACCATTGTTAGTTGCTTATGATGTAGATTACTTGCATTTTAGTAATGTTTCTTCTCCCTCTTCCAGTGGCTTTGCATCACATTCTTTCTACTATAACCTTTGTTATTTCTTTTTACTATAGTGCATGATGCAGAATGAATACTTTCTTATTTTTCATCCATTATGAAATTAAATCAAAGTTGATGCAATGCCAACAGTTTGAAACAAAACTTTCATGTTTCTGCATTTTTAAATAATATGCTGTTGGATGAAGCTCTTCCATTTTTCCTTTTTCTTGTGAAGAGTATATGTAATATGACAAGTACATGTATAACAAATCATGAAGTGTTACTTTTTAGAATCTCTTTCTTTAAAATTCGTCTTTTTGGTCAGTGGGATAAAAGCTTTGACCACCTCTTTAAGTTTGCCATAAGGAGTTTTGAACAACCAGTGTAAAGAAGAAAAAAAAAATATCACTTTTCTTCTCATTTGCAAGACTGATCATAAAGAAATTTGATAAAATTATTATTACAATTAGTGAAAAAGATTTTACATGAAGTTTGGAGAGCTTTTCATGCTGTACATTTCAGGAATAAAAATGTGATTTTTTTTTCCCTCAGCTGTTGTGCTTGTTCAACAGGTGTCTGGCAGGGGAAGCACATGCAATAAGCTGATCAAAACTGACACTCACCATTTGGGTGAAAATTCTCTGATTCACCACTTCTTATCAATTGTATTTTGGGCATGAACCCACTGAAGACCTCTGCTTGTGAGACATTCCTCACGTTACAAGAACATTTTTTTTTCCCATAGGAATGTGCAACAGTGAAGGGCCAACAATTTGAACTGAATATTGTTGCTAATGAAAGTATCAGTTGACAGTTTATCATTCCATACAATGGAAAGATCAAATTTGAAACTGTAAGTGCAATTTATTTTCTCATTGGGAACTATTTCCCCTCCACAAAAAAATTTTAAAAAACCTAAAAAAATGGTCATCTCTTCACTGTTGTCTTGTTCCTACGGCTGATTCATGTGTTGTTCACATTACATTAATAATATACCTAGTGTTCTGCCAATACTAGTGGCATGTCCTATTTTTATACCAGCATAAATAAAATATTTTGTATTTACATCTCTCTAATGTTGTGGATTTCTTACTACTTAGTCATGATCATTTGATTTTTTATCTATTTTTGTGTTACTTTGAAACGAAGAATAATGAATATTCTAACTTGTTCTGCCGGAATCATTCCATATAACAGTCAGCTTCTAACTAAAGTTACCATGAGCCTGATTGAAGTCCAGATATATTTTGTAAATGCATTAATCTCTGCACAGACATTAATGGTGATTGAATGTTTCATTCTGAGAAATTACCACAACCTCAAGCAAAAAAAAAAATCAGGAACAAAGTTACACTTGTATTTATTTTTTCTGTACGTACATTCTCATAAAAAAAAAAAAAAAATCAAGTCCTTAGGTGAAATTGTGACTTGACAGTCAGTGCATGTCTTGACACTTTGAGCAAAAAATGGAAGTATATCGTCAAAATCTATTTTTACAGTTAAATGGACAAACAAGAACGAATAAAAGCTGACATCAAAACAAGACAGTAAATGCAGGTCAGGTCACCTTTCAAATTCAACAGGTAGAGAAAAATAGAAGGCAGAGGAAAATCTTTTCGCTCACTAAAACAATTCTAATTTCACATCAGTATAACTATATGTAGGCTTTTAATTCTGGACAACCACCTATGCCAAAAGGTGAAATAAAAAAAAAATTTTAAAAAGTCACTGTCATCAGTGAATGTAAGAAAGGTATTTAGAAGATGATATCCAGAAAAAAAAAAAAAAATATTCAGGTAGAAAAGCTGTGATTAATGTCAAGCTAGATAGATGTCTGTTTGGGGTGAAATAGTCAGAAATAGTGCTGATTAAAACATGTATACAAAAAATCTCCAGTGACAGCACAGACAGGTATTGGGAGGGAAAACACAAGGAAAAAGTGTGTTAAGGGATAGCCCACATTTATATGGAAGCGATGCATGGAGTACATGTATTGTGTTCAGGAGGGTAACACGAAGAAGTGTGAAAATATCTTAGAATCATATTGATCCATGACAGGCAGAACTAATGACTTTTTGCTTAGGTGTTCATTCAAGTTTTAAAAATCACACAACTTCCTCAGTCTGGTTTGGTTTTAATAGCGCTACTTTGTGCTTTCATGGGAGATGTGGGAAATCGTGAGAAATATATCTTATAATTTAATAATTCATACTTTGTATTTGCCATGAAGTTTGACAACAGTAGATGTAACCAAATCAACAAGGCTAAAAAAAAATGTAGAATTCAAAGGTTGTTTAATAATCAACATGAAAACCAAAGCATCAAACACAATAACATAATACAATACCTTAAAATTTATATCCCACTCATAATATAGATATATATTCATGTCTTAAATAGTAATATAAATATATATTTGAAATATATATGGAAAACAATTTCAAATGCTTCCAACATTGGTCAATATATAACAAGGTAACTTGAGGAGACAACAACATTCAAGAGAAGTTTATGGCTAACTGCCATTACACTCCTCAGTCTTTCATGCATTGCATATTGTTTGTTTGCATTTCACTGGTCATTTACCAGTCAACAGCTATGGCACTGGCTTTGTACAATCAAGATCATTTAATCATGATTGTAGCATACTGTAAGTCCCAAAACTGTTCATCAAACAGATACAATCATTCAGTTCAATTCATTTTGAGTTGGTTAAGCCGACCACACTGGGATTGAATATCTCATTTTGAAATTTGCATGCATGTATTATAATCACCGCATATCATATCATCGACACTGCAATCCAAACTAAGTAAAAGAGCAAGACCAACCTGATCTATCAGAACTAGCTACAGGGCTAGCTATCTCATTTAGCAACAAAACCCAGAAAACAACAAAGTATGTTATCATTGTGGTCTATTTCTCTTTCCTAGTTTCTGATTTCTTCCCTTTGTTAGCAGTGCTTCCTTTCTTATCCATGTCTAGATGCTTGAGGCCAAAGTTGGGACGTGTAAGGCCTCCAATTTCCACAAAAATGGGTTTGACCAACTTTTTCCATTGCTCATGCCAAGTTCTTCTTTGAAATGCTGCTAAGTTTTTTCGAAAGAGATCAAGTTTTTCTGTGTTTTCAGGGAATCCTTTCAGCAGTTCCTGAAAAGACATCACGAAATTAATAAAAGACAGACATATCAAATGCAACACGCAGACCAAAAAAAAAAAAAAAAACATGACTAGCAAAAAATTACCACCATTATTGTCATTTGAAGAGAAGCAAAAGAAGAGAAGAAACATTTTGACTTGTTGCTACGAGAATCTATCCAATCCTTATGATGTTTTTTTGTATGTATAAAAAATCATCTCGGCAACTGATGAAATAAAAGAACCGCACGTTCTCTGGACGAGGTTGGCACATTGGCTCATGCTGTTAAGATGAAATAAATAATTTACATCAGAGAAATACTGAGTCTGTACAGAATAGAGCAAGTGATCAATCGTTGGTTATCTACATTTTTTGGTTATATATAAACAAATTAACAGTCACACCACCTTTCAATTTTGCCCTATTTGAACATACAGTATCTCACTACGAACATATATTAAAAACCATCAACACAATTCTATGCCGTAAAAACTGGAAGTGATTTGAAATTTCCAGTATCATCCATAACGAATTCAACTTCAGTTTACAGTATATAACTTGAGAAGTCCATAAGCTTTATTTTATTTTTTATTTCAGGTGTGTCTTCTCAAAATAATCATAATTTTATCTGTCAATTACCATCAATTGCTTGCTCAGCTGTTTACTGTTGTTGAATACAAGACCATTTTCTGCATGTTTCACTAGTTCATCGATGCTGCAGACAGAAAATATGGATCTATTGTAAGAATCTGCTGAAAAGCAGAAATTAGATTCACATAAATAAAATCAGATGTTCATCACGCACAGGCAACTATAGAAATCATGATTTTTCTTCACCAGTAAATGAAATTTTAGAGTATGTTTTTTTTGGGAGGGGGGGGGGGGGGGGGGGGGGGCAAAAAAAGCCCT
>JBCAUA010000012.1:3202697-3213528 GCA_038406235.1 Peronia verruculata | reverse complement strand
ACCTTCCTCTCTCCCTCTCTCCCTCTCTCTCTCTCTCTCCCCCTCCCTCTTTGTGTGTGTGTGTGTGTGTGTGTGTGTGTGTGTGTGTGTGTTTTTTTTTTTTTTTTTTGTTTGTCTCTTTGAACTGCTATATCTCTGGCTAGAATAAAGCTAGCTCAAAACTTTTTTCACCACCTGAAAGGGTGTAAAATAAGCTTTCACATGATATCAAAAACTCCACATGGTGAAAAAGCAACACATGTCTCATTTTGACTGGCTGTGTGACATATTCATAGCAAGAATTCAAGCAGTTAAACATTGATTCATTTGTTAAATCGTACTCAATAAGGATAATCCAGCTGAATTTTCTGCATAATAGATCTGACACAGAGGTGTTTGGTCAAGGAAAATGTGACAACTAGAAAGGCAAATAATACTGTGGCTAAGGACTGCACTACATATTTTCCTTTTTACTTTTCCAGTTGTATTCACCAGTCTCCTTTCAGGTTTGATATAATGATTCAGTTCTACAAAGCTACATAAATACGAGTATATTTACATACAACCATGACAAGTTGCCAAAGAAGTATGTTCATAGCCAATGTACTTGCGTCTTTACTGCAAGTAAGATAAGGAAAAGGTAAGACATATATAAACCAAAAAGTCCTAACCTGACATCTGTGTGGTTGTTACAGCGAGGGCTACTGGTGGCTGGAGGAGCAGTTCTTGGCCTGGATGTACTCATCATAGCTGAGGCTTCAGCTTCCCTGCAATTGCATTGACATATCATGACCAAATGATGTCAAGTATCAGAGGCTGGAGGACAATAAGTTCTTTTAAATGAGACAGCAAATAAAGTTGTACTGTATCATGTACTGTAATATGCTTAGGACAAAAGTGAAAGTTGGTTATGATAACATCCATGGTATGTGAATTATGATCACATTTTATTAACTTTTGAATGATGAAATGGAATTTTCTAAGCCCAGAGCCAGACGAAATGTGAATGGAATGAAAAGGTAAAGGGCAGATTCAAATGTTTAAGACACCCATCAGAAAAATACTATTTTTATGAAATACATCCTCAACTTCAATGATCTGACACAATATTTGAATTCCACGTTTCTTTTCTTATATTTCTCTCTTGCACAATGAAATATTTCTTACATTAGTCTTAAATTAGGTTCAAGCTTACTCCATATTACCCAACAGGCAAGTTGGGTTGAATGCTTACTGCACAACATTACGAATGACCACTGATCAAATACAAAATTAAGATTAATCAAAGAGAGAAAGGAAAAATTTGAGAATGAAAACCCACCTGGCTTTTCTCTTTCTCTCCAAGGCCTTGAGAGTTGCTTGACTGATTCTGGGTCCTGAGCCTCTCATGCTGTCATTGGACTGTATGCATAGAAAGAAGGAGACATACTTAAATATGTTATCTGCTAGCATTTTTTCAGTCAGCCTATTGTTCCTCACTTTGAAAAAAAAACACACCACTGAAAATGTCAACAATGAAGCATAACCCAATCTTACTGGAAGGAAAGAGAACTGAGGATGTCAGCCAATTTACATATTTGGTAAGCTGTGTAGACCAAGAAAGAGATGCTAGAAAAAAATTCAATACCTGAATAGGAAAGGCTGCTACAGCATTCAGAAACCTAGGGAAGATTTGGAACTCCAAATTGATCTCAATAAAAACGAAGCCCGGAATATTCAATTCTAATGTTTTATCATATGCCCACGAAATTTGGAAAATGACAGAGAGAATAGAAAGAGGCTGAATGGATTTGAAAACAAATGTCTATGGAAAATTATGGGTACTAAGTGGAATGAGTTTAAAACAACAGAAAAAATGAAGGAAATTTCAAAGCATCCCCACACACTGACATAGCAAAAATAATTAAGAAAAGAATATGGTGCTACATCGGTTATACATACAGAAAAGAAGACAGCAGAATATTAAACAAGTGCTGAGCTGGGTTATCGAAGGCAGAAGAAAGAGGGGTAGACTGAAAGAGATAGTCAAAAGAACTATCATGAGAGAGGCCAAAGAGAGTAGGAAACTGACTGAGACAGTGCAGAGAAGATCAGGATGGAAGAGGATTATGATGGCCCTATGCAGCTTGTGATGCATGGGAGAGATTTCAGAACTATTCCAGCTTGCTAGGCATATTGAAGTGTAAATGAAAACTGTAAACAAGCAAAACAATCACTTTTGCTCTCTTCATAAGAAACAAGCTCAAAGAAGAATTCTGAAAAATGCTTTAGTTTTAAGTAGTGCAAAGATTATATATATCCCATTGTTCAGAGAATTCAAGTGAAAAAAACTACACTGATTGTTCACAATCTTTGCAACTACACTCTGAGCCTGGCTGACAGAGAAAATACTCTGATGCACGGAACTTCAATTTCATATCCTTCTATATCTCTAAAATATTCTTATATAATGTAATTCGATATATTCCATTTATGACTAACTTTTCTTTTAACATTCATCATTGTACACAAAAATAGTATGAATCACCAAATACTCACAGATTTAACTCTCTTCTCCTGCTCCTTCATGCGTGTTTGTTCTATTAAAGCCATGCGTTCAGAGCAGGGAATCTCAAAGAAAATATCGTGGATATCTAGAAGAGCTGCCTGCAACTGGAAGACATATTCAACAAAATGGTTTTGAAAGGGGCACGAAACAAAAAGTCTGAATTTCAGCATTATTCTCGCACTGTAATGAATGAAACATGTAAATACCTACATAAATTTATCAAAAAATAAGTGAGATTTATGAAAATAACAGATGTTTCAAAATCTCAAAGGGTGAGTCAGGCATTTCAATTCAGCCTGCAGTCATTTACTCTGGGGCTCAAAGTCATATTTTAGATCTGTTTTTACAAAATATTTGTTTTTATCTCCAAATGAACCCAATAATAGTGTCTTTAAGTGTGAAAACTCCTCTTTTTTTCCTCTAAATTATATGTAGACTTCGAGTTGAGGTCTGCTATCAAATGCAGGCACACAGAGACTTCTCTTCAGCTAAAACTAGATAGATTTTTCATGTCTGAATGAGCTCTTCATTCATATCAAACACTTGCAAAAAAAAAAAATCTGTATCAGTACAAGGTAAAACAATTCATATCAGTAAAAAGCATTTTGTTTAAAAACTTCAAATAACAAATGCATTGCAAGATAAAGCATTTTATTTAACAGTCCTAACAAGTACTAAATTCATTTCAAGACAGAAAATGCCAACATTTCTTGCACATTATTCAACAGAGATGCTAAATGTATTGAGTCTTAGTTGCATAGATATATATCCATGTGTTAACATTTGGGACAATACAATGACTCCATTAAGGAAATTTATTTCATTCATTCTTTCACAATAGTATACCTGAGCCACAATTCGTTCTAATAAAGCTCTGTCTTGTGGTGTGAATGCTCCCTTCTTTATGGGAGTCTCAGTCTGGAAATTAAAGGCAAACTCCCGGGTGTCCTGTAAGGGATGTTAGAATGGAGTAAATTAAATCATTTATATAATCCAAAGAACATTATAAAATTGACTGAATTTTTTTTTCTTTCTATGGAGTGATGACTTAAACAATGGTTCTAAATATGATTACTTCTCCAAAGCCAAATGTTGTTTTTATGGTCACCATCATAAGCGGAATATCAAATATAAATGATAATAATTTTAACAATTATTCTTCAAACATATTTATTTCTATATCTGCTGTGAAAGATGCTTATACATTATTTTTAACATTGGAAATATCCCTGACAGTTAAATTTGACCTTCTCCAGTATCTCCTGGGCAGTTTAGGAGGGAAAGTAACACCTGTTAGATGATGTCTCTTTTATGGTATAAACATCTTAGAAAAGCAAAGATAAATGATTTGAAACAGGAGCATATTTTCATTTTTTGTTTTCTGATTTTCATTTTATCCCGAATGACTACATTTTTCAATTGTCCAAGGAAATACCAACTCTTTCATAATCTCTAAAAACAGAGACAGAGAGAAAGGAAGACAGAAATAGAATGAACATCCTACCTTGATGGTTTTGATCAATTCTTGAACTTTGGCTGACCTCAGCAAACATCTGGTCAAAAACCCCTTAGCAACAGCACTCAACCGGGCAAATTTTCTCTGATTCTCAGGAAGATGTGCCTGCAATAACATGGATTCATGCTGGCATGTTTACATTTGCACAAGGAAAACAAATAAAGCAATCATAGAAGTACTCTCAGACCACCTTACATTACAGAACCAGTAAAATAATTATAAAACAGAGGCAAAACTTAAAACATTGGCTTGGAGTTGCAATTCTGTGTCTGATGTTATAGCATGTCTATTTTTTTTTTTTTTAAATATGAATGAGGACAAAGATGGGTCGTGTTTTATACAATTTAAAAGAATTAATTATTAACATCCTTCCATTTCATAAGTTAATGATAGCTAACATGTTAGAGAAATAAAAGCAGAAAATCTAAACCAAAGTAAAAGAATAACAACCTAATCATTATTCAATAAGATAAACATGAATTTTTACTATACTCCGACAAACAAAGCAGTACTTACCTCCGGTGGAACAACAACTCTGTCATAACCCTTCTGCAGCGATGTGTACTTCAACGGTGATCGGAATACACCTGGGCGATGAACTCGTGGTGAAGAGGTAGATGGGCTGAATTCAGGAATCCTGTTGGCTAATCCTACAATATCCATGGGTGGGCAAGCCCGGGGTGAGAAGCTATCATCTGCAATAGATTTTACCTGAGTCTGCTGATCATCCATCATCTGCACAGGGGAGGGGCTGGCCACAACGTTGTTGTTCTTTTTTAATTGTGACTTCAGGTAATTTTGTCCTGATTTGCTTGTACGAGCATTCACTCCTGGATAAGACTTGGGTTGTAACTTCAAACTTGGAGCTCCTGATTGATCTAAAGAAAACATTCGATGGGAATGGCCTGACTGGGGTCGCAAATTGTCAAGTGAATTCAACGATCGCTGCTGTTGAATACTGACATCTCCTCTGAGCTCAAAATCACCTGTGTGCTCAGGACTATATTCCCCCTCGTGATTGCGGGCTTTGACTTTGATGTTTTCTGGTGCATTCTGTATGAGGAATTCTTGCTGTTCTCTCTCCTGTTGCTGAGCCGCTTTGATCTCAGTCTCTAATAGCATTACCTCCCGCCTCTGTTGATGAAAAAAAACATTGTTACATCACATTTCTGATGTGTAGTGATTCAACTGTTTTGAACTCACAGAAATCTGTACTACATGTTTCTCATATGTTAATCTTTTTGCTAAGAATTTGCCAGGGCAAATTCCCCAGAAGTTATTATGATGGACAGAGAAACCATTCTACAGAGTTACTTACAGCCTATGACAACAAAGTGCTTGTGGTAATGGTATGACATATGTGAAATGTGTCAACAAAGCAATGAAGATGTTTATGTCCCAGCACAACCCTTTCAAAAGATGAGGAATATTTTGTCATATCAGATCATAAATAAACTGTGGACAAAATGCCAATGACATACCAAGCTCATATCAAAACCTTTCATTACTTTGCCAGAGGTAAAATGCTGATAACTCACTTGCTGTATAAACAGCTCCTCCATGTCTCGCTGCTGGGATTTGATAAGTGCCTGTTTCTTAGCCTCCATCTGCTGCTGGTGTAAGGCTAGCAGTTCTTCCACACTAAGCTGGTCCAGACTGCCCTGACTCTCTGCTATAGACCTGTATCATAGTGAGATCATAATGAAGTAGTACTAGAGACCTTTATCATATGTGATGATAAGATACTGCTGTATACCTACATCAGTAATGTTGTGGTACAGTACTGCCATAGACAAATATCATAGTGTGAAGACAAAATACAGCTACAAACATATAACATTGTTTACATTTTAGAGATAAAATTAGCCATCATTGTGATGATCAAACAAAAGGTAACAGGAAGATTTTCCAAAGTGATTGCATATGTATATACATTATGAGCCCACTTCTTTCAGTAATAAGCACAACTCTGTCTTAATAACACTATACTGATTTGAAAAATGAGGATTATTATATCAACACGCCTTTAGTATTTTAATATAGAATGAAAACTGATATGAATGATTTGAAAAATTTGTGTAATTATCTATTATCAATGACTTATGGGCAGATTTTCATATACATGTCATTCAGTATACTTTTTCCATCATTCATTTTAATTATACAACACACTGCTTTTATTAACTCTTTACCTGACACATCCCTTTCAGGCTGACCTTTCTGAAATTTCACTAGCAGGGACATATCTCTATGCAAACACATAATTAATTCTTGAAAACAAAATAACACAGAAAACTACAGTACAAAAAAATCTGAAATTTCATATAAGAAGAGAAAAATGGCATGTGCAACCACATGCAAATTTTTATGGCAGTCAGATGACTAGATCATGTCTAAAAAAATATCCGAAAACAAATAAGATGAAAACACCATCATAAAGCCAAGTTACTGCTATATAAAATCACAAAAGTTCCTCCAAGTCACCGAGATATTGTTCCAACTTCAAAATAATCACAGATTTTCAACTGATTTTGATTTAATAAGAACTACCAGAGAGCATGAATTCTACTTTCGTTTAAGCCAAGCAAAGCATGAGATTCCCAGGAAGAAGGTGACTGTCAGCAGAAAGAGGGTGTGGTGTGACAGTGAATATACAAGTCCACTGGCTAATTAAGGGGAAGAGCACCTGAAGCATCTTTTTTCTTTTTTTTTTTTTTTCAGATGTTTGAAGACAGCTTGATTTCATCATTCAGCTATCTAACATCTTTCATCCACCCTATCCTGTTCAAGCTGGATGTCCACCATGAGCAAATCAATAGAAACTGCAGTAAATAATGTAGATTTTTCTTGGTATCACAATGCAAATAACTACCATATTGCATTAACTTTATCATACACAAGTTATATTTTGCAGATATGCAAAAGTATTTTAACAACATTATAATCTTTTGAATATCTCTATGTTAACAGACAGAATTGTACACTATACAGTGTTTCAATGCCCAGTTTTCATGGAATAAATAAATCTGATATCTGCATATGAGCTAGATTGCAAATTAAGCGATGATCATCATTAATATTATCATTAATTGGAGGAAGCAGAAATAACAAAGGCATAAATCTTTCAGAGAATGGCCACTACTTACAAAATTCCCAAGATTGAGAAACATGAAATTATATGAGTATGAAAGAGGCTCAAACAAGCCAACTGTAAATAATAAGGCTCTGTCCTCTTTCTCTCTCTTTCATCTATCGTTTTAAAAAATTTTGCCCCCTACTGCTCTTTCTAACTCCTACAATGAGCCATTTTTTCAGCCAGCTAGGTTATTTCCCTTTGCTGAGTACAAGAGGTGTAAGACAAGCATTGCAAAGAAGTAAAAAATCACTTTTTCTCTTGTAATTTGAAGCATGTGGTGTAAAAAATTATGAACAAATTATCACAATAGGATAAAAACATATTCACCATATGGTGAATTTTCTATAAATTATTTTTCACATAACAAGCGAAAAGCTGATATTTTCCTTCTTTACAATGCTTGTGTTATATCTCTTGTACTGGGCAAAGGGAAGTAATTTCCCTGACGGTCAAAATGGTTCATTAAAAGTCTCCAATCCCTCCATTTTCAAATGGTTTTCTTCAGAAGCAAAGGAGTTACTGACAGTGATATAACACAGAAAAGTACTGAAGAGAGGTAGATGTAGTTAAAAAATATATTTTTAAAAAAGTGAGCTGAAGAAAGCAAACTGAAAATCAATAAAAGTAATGAAAGTTTTTTTTCCTGAAGTGCCACTGTCTTCAATCCCCACGTTTACAATAGTTTTACGTTTTGTCTCTTGTCCTTGGACATGAGATGCTAAAAGTAAAGACACAATGATTAAAAAGACAGAAAATGACACATGAAAGCAGAAAACTGGACTGTTCATGATGCTTGGATAACAGGACTTACCTCAAAACATCCAGCACAGACAAATGAGGATCATCGTTAATATCATCCCCAAAGTCATCGGCTGAATGGTAAACACCTGCCATCTCATTGTCTTGGCCCTCATCATTGCTCTCGCTAGCTGACACATGACCCACATCCCAGCTCTGGCTGCTAAAGTTCATAGAGTTCTGGAACTGCACTTGATTCAAGTACTTATTGATATGCTCAGCTTTTCCCTCCCTCTCTGCCTGAGATGGCACTGAGATATTCACAGGTTTTTCCACATTGTCTTTTTCAACTTGTGCGGTCATTGCTGCTCGTACTGGCATGTTGGTGGGCTGAGTAGGTGGACCCTGCAGACTGGGAGAACCTTGATGAGTGGGTGAATCCACAACAGATTGGTTCTTATTGCCAGCAGTTCCAGTATTAGCGCAAGGCTCACTGTTTTCTTTCTGTTGGGCCTCTAATTTAGACCTTGCTTTGAGTAAGGCTGGTGATGGCTCGCTGAGAGTATAAGATCCTCTACGTATCAAAGTGCGAGGTGGTGTGGCTTCATCAGCTCCTGGATCTGCTGGTGTGTTTGAGGTATTTGTTGTATTCAGTTTTTTAGGAGAATGAGTTTGATCTGCTACACTGATATTGTTTTTGGCATCTTTCTGTGAATTATTTATGATATCTGTGCTAGGTGCTGATTGCACTTGTTTCTCTTCTGATCTGAGGTCGGTATTGGCCAATCCATTGCCAGAGTCTACGATATTCATAGCCAAATTGGTAGTTTCCCTACAAGAGTGATCATCTTTGATGGTGCTGCTGCTGGATTCAGACATCCCCGCTGATTTATTGGATCCCTGTGAGTCAGACACTGAAGCTTTCCCTGCAGAAATTGTTCCTGAAGCACTCGATCCTGACATCTGTGACACAGAAACTAACATTGTTGAATCTCCGGAGGATGAAACTTGACTGGCTCCCACAGAGGTTGCTACAGACTGTAGGTCCTGGGAACCTGTGCCACCACTTGCAACAGCTGAGGCCACTGCAGCCCTATGAACACTGAGCTGAAGAGCAGCCGCGCTGTTGGTCATGTCTTCACTTTCATTATTCCTCCTGTAATCACTATGCAGTACAGTGCTATGTTTGCCTCCATCTGAAGGCCGGGCCTGTCTGTGACCATGACGATGAGATTCTGTCACTCCTTTCTCATTTACTGGATTCCTGCCTTGACTTGTATGATCTGTAGGCTTTTTGTGTGAATGATGTGAAGATTTGTGCAGTCGAGAGGCATCATTTTCCTTGTCTGAATTGTACTGTTCTGATCTTCCATAGTTTTGGAATGGCATTCCTGTCTGTGCATCAAATGGAGGGGTGCTTGGAGAGGAGTCACTTTCTAAGTTAAGATGGACTTTGTCCAGCATGCTACCAGCACTTTCACTGTCATTTGATTTACGGGACAAATTTCTCTGCCTAACCTCACTGGGATCCCCAATGATGGGTAAAACGATCCCACTTTCATCAACAGCTTTGATCCCCTGTTTACTTTGTGCTGAGTCTGATGACATCTTCTTCTTCACAATGGTGGTGCTTTCAAATGACTGACTGGCACTTGTATTTATGTATTCTGTTACAAATGATGCAAAATGGACAGCATTCTTCAGGGACTTTGGACTGCTTCTGTGACTTTTCTGGCTGTCTGTTGTGGCGGTGGTGTTGGCCGAGCCACAGCTGGGAGAGCTGCCCAGGCTGTTGTGACTTTGCTCCAGGTTAGAAGAATTTGTGTTCTCAACAAAGCCAGATGTGCTGCTGTGGCACACAGACAGAGCACTTTCACCTGCCTGAGGTGAGACTTCCACCACAGTATCCTGACTCTCATGAAAAAAACTGGCAGAAGAAACATCATGACCATCCATCTTTCGTTGAGCCAACAGCTTTTCTGCCAGCTTCTGAGCATTCTGCACATCTGTTTCTTCAAGATACTGAGTGCTTCCTAAGGCATCACTGATATCACTGCCGCTTGTTGATGTCAATTCCTGTACATTGAGTGCTTTTGATAGTCGGTCCAAGTCATAAGATATTTTCTGCTCTTTAGCCGACGTAAGAACAAGGCCATTGAAAACTCGAGGAATGGCACCTTCATCTAAGGACATGAAATCTGAATTGAGTGAATCCAGTGTCTGGAGGCCAAAGTCTTCGAGTGCCATTTCTGTTTCTGCTGTAGCAAATGTGCTGCGTGGATCTGTGGCACCTAATCTGTCTGGAGGTTGATTGGATGGTTCCACTTCACCCGGTCCATCTTGGTCAAAGTTGAGCTGTCGGGCTGCAGGTCTGGAGCCTGTGTCTGGAAAGGCCACCTTTTGGAGATAAATAAGTATGAATCTGTCACAATCCAGTAATAGCAGGTATGTGTAATATAATAACATCGTGATGAAAAAACTGTGCTTTAATTATGCAATGTTTTAATGCAGCTTTACAATATAATATGAAGGAAGGAAGGAGGGAAGTGAGGCAGGCATGAAGGAAGGAAGGATGAATACAAGGAAGGAAGGAAGATGGAATAAGGGAGGATAAAAGAAGACAGGAAGGAAGGAGGGAGAAAGGAATGAATGAATGAAGAAGGTAGGAAAGAGGGAATAAGGAAAGGAATGGAAGGAAGGGGAGAAAGGAATGAATGAATGAAGAAGGTAGGAAAGAGGGAATAAGGAAGGGAATGGAAGGAAGGGGAGAAAGGACACAAAGGAAAGAGGAGGGAATAAGGAAGGCAGGAAGGAGGGAAGGAAAGAAGGAAGGAAAGAAAGAAAGAAAGAAAGAAAGGAAGGAAGGAAGGAAGGAAGGAAGGAAGGAAGGAAGGAAGGAAGGAAGGAAGGAAGG
>JBCAUA010000012.1:3179698-3193700 GCA_038406235.1 Peronia verruculata | reverse complement strand
TCAAGGACTTTGGCAACAATTTCAAAATTCAAGGACTTTTCAAGGCCTTGAATTTTTTTCTCAAAATTCAAGCACTTCCAAGGACTTTCAAGGACCGTACGAACCCTGCTCTAAGTGGACTTCTTTACAAAACTTTTAATGAGATGATTGCGTATATGTATCAAACTAGCCATTTTTTCGAAGGACCTACAATTTAAACTGAGGTCAATGCCCTATTTGATTTAGCTGCAGCTCAGCTCAGAAGTTGCTGAGTGACTTTTGGGGTGTTTTGTCAAACCAATAAACAATAATATATGCAGCAATTTTCAGATCAGGAATCAATTTCTTTGCCTTCATTTATATTCAGAAATGAACTTCTTAACTGAAAAATAAACATTAGTAAATAGACAAAGCATTACAAAAACAAGAGATATCAGCCACAAGACCATCTCAATTCACTGCATGCCAGTGGAGAAACAGTGTACAAGCTTGCGCAGAAACCTCACCTGCGTTTGTAATGATGGTTTTGGGCTGCATGGTTTTGATGACACCCTGGGAGAGCAGGCTGCTCGGTGAGGACACAGTGAGGGTTTTAAATGTAGTACCTGGCTTTCCAAGCTGGGTTGTATTATTGATGATAATGGTTGTTGTGCTGGCAGAGGACAAGGTGGTAAGAGTGGACGGGTTGTTCCCTGTGGTTATCTTGATGCCTTGGTTCTCTTGAATGCGTTTCTGGGCCAGTGCCAAACGTTGCTGTTTCAGCTGTTGTTCCATCTGTGCCTTAATCTGAGCAGTACTTTGCTGGGACGTTACAATGGTTTGCTGTGATGTTGCAGCCTTTTCTGCTTTCTCCTGAAGAGCTAATCGCTGCTTTTCCAACCTGCAAAGTGAGAGATCCAAATATTTGTTGCAAACTGATATTTAAAAGATCTGAACTCTATAAGTAATATTTTCATCATGTAAAATCGTTCCCTTTGCTTTGGAATGTGATAGTGAAAAGCACCACTTAGATGGAAAACATCACTTTTAAAACTCATGATTATCTAGAACATAATTATGCAACAAAACAAAACTAAAAAAAACTTGAAAAAAAAAAAAACATCATAAATATTTTGAAAATTGGCAGTTCATAATGTTTCCCACAGAGGAAAATTGGTATTTTTGCTCTTCTTTAAGTTACCTGTCAAACTGCTTGTCTCTAGTAATTTTTTTCAACTGAAATCCATCCACTTTCAGCAGTGAGGAATGATACAAAATGTAAAATACAAATAAGCTAACAATCTTGGGCATTCCTTTAAAAGACAGAAATATATTCCTTTTTTATATTAAACAAGTGATGAGAATATGTTCAAATGACAAAGAAAATTCAACACATTTCATATCTGCCACTGAACAGCATCCAGCTGCACATACTTTTCTCCAAACTGCTTAATTTCCCACAGTTCCAGGGCCTCTTCTGGCACCCACACTTCAGTCACACTGGGTTGAGTTTGCCGAACTGCTTCGACACGTTTCCTTTCTCTCAAGCCACTGCGTTGTGGAGTGTATTTTTCTGTAAACACCACATCATAATTCAGAAAGTGAAGATGGTACATACTGCAAATTCACATTTTGAAATCTACTTTTTAGATGGAAAACAGTAATATACATATTATCATGTCCTAGAAAAAGAATTATCTATAATTATAACTCTGCCATCCATTGATCTACTTCAGTTCGATCTGCTAATGCCAATGGTATTCTTCCTATCTAATTTTATGATTTTCCACATTAAACAATTAAATAAATAAACAATAAAAATAAAAAAATTGTATGACCAATTGTATTTAAAAAAAACAAACAAACAAACAAACAAACGCAATAAATCAACTTACCTTTAGGTTTGTCTGGAATGCCAAGGGGGACAACTATTTTCCTCACCAGGAATTCAGACCTCAGACCATCTGTTCCCACTTCTCTTCGCTTTAGCAGTTCCGTAGTGGTAATCTCAGTTTCTGTGGAAATGGTGTTAGTGCCACCTGCCGGTGGTTTGGCAGCCATATCATCCCACCTAATGCAAGCCCACAAAATTCTCAGCTGTAGGGCAGCAGCAGAGAGGGACTGAATTGTCATTGTGCGGTATCGCCATGCTGTCTTGAAATACGGTCGTGGACATGGATACGGCCAACAGACATTGTTCATCTTACAGTTGTAGTTAAACATGAAACTCTCCCTCTTTGCTCCTAGTCTTGCCATTTTTCGCAACTCATTCCTATCTAGAATGAAAACACTTTTCTTTTTGGATGATGTCTCAAATTTATGACACCTTGGAAGACGTCCATTTTTAGATATTTTCTTTTTCCCACCAATTCTGGTGAACTTTGCCAATTTGAATTTTTCTGATGTTGTGCGTTTTGGGGGTAGTCTAGCTTTCAATTCCTCCAAGCTTATGTTAGCAACTGCTGCAGTCAGGGCTTGAGTATTCAACACAGATCCTTTGCCAGAACCAGATGCCACTGCTTTTTCAGCCATGGTCTTTATCACCAGGTTTTTCACAATATCAGAAACTGATGCACCTTTAGAAGATAAAGATGGTGAAGAATTTTGTTTCTCTGAATGATTTTCTTTCTTTTCTGAGCTCACTTCAGTCTGAACTTCAGTTTGATCTGCTGTGGCAGATGCTTTCATGGGAGTTCCAGAACCACCTTCTTTATGTGCATCACCTTCAATATCAACATCTTCATCTTCAGCACTGCCATCAACATTAAGATTAGAATCATTTCCATCTTTTCCCACATTTTCCTTTTCATCTTCTTCCTCTTCATCTTCCTTCTCAGCAGCATCTTCAAGGTCCTTCATATCATCAGGTTCTTCATCTTTCTCACTGACATCCTGAGACAACTGTGAGTCCATGGTGTCTTCATTCATCAAGTTATCTGGTGAGCCCTCTTTGCTACCTTGTTCACTTGTTTCAAGGGACTCAGGGACAGAATCTGCTTTACTTCCTCCTTCATCTGAATCAAGTGATTTAGACTTGTCATTTTCAGCTATGTCAGCCTGTCTTCTTCTGCAAAGTGGAGAGTAACAGGATCCTGCTTTTTCTCCCTCCACACGACAGAGCGAAGAATAACAAGAATACTTGGGGGTGAGTGATGATGATGTTTTATCAGAAACTTCTCCATTTGACAGTTTGGCATTCTCTGTTTGCACTTTTTGGTCCTTATCATCTTTCATTTTCTGGGCAGCCTCAATTGCCTGCGTCAGCTTGAGTTTTAGAGCAATTTGTGTCTCAATAGTGAGCCTCTGCTTGCGTTCAAATTCATCCTGTTTCAGTCTTCTCTCCAAAAGATTGTCCAACTTTGAATAGGGTTTGGTCACTTTAGTATAATATGTTCTTCTTTGCATAGCATCACTGACATTGATCAGATCTACATCCACTTTGGCAGGGTGCTGTTTCAACAACTCTAAGGCCAGAGCTGTATCTGGATCCTCCACATATTTTTTTTTCATGAAGGCCACATAATTCTCAAAGGACAGCTGACCTTTCTGCATTTTTATCATAGAACCTTTTACTTTCACTTTACTATCAATCTGAGGGTCATGCTCTGAATTTCCTTTCGCAACTTTCTCCTGATCTCCACCAATGCATCTTTCTGCATCATCATCTTTTTCTGTGCTTTTTTCTTCTTGGACAGCTTTAGATTCTTCATCTGACTTTTCGTCTGTCTCCATTTTGCATAATGTAGTTTCCTCTTTCAAACCTTCATTATCGTTGGTTGCATCCATGTTATCCTCATCATTCTTCTGCTCATCTTTCTTTTCTTTTTCAACAGTTCCGTTGGTATTCTCAGCATCAGTCTCTTTTTTCACTTCCACTTTTTCTTCCATTTCTACATCATTTTCTTCTTCAGTCTTTTGATTTTTGCCGCTAGCTTTGGCTGCTTTGACCCTTCGGTTTCGCAATTTCTGAGCACACAATCTCAAACCAACGGAATCCTGGGGCACTTCTTGATGAACCTTAGTAGCACTTAGCCACTGCCAGCCATTACCACCTGTGACTCGGTACTCCTCACCCTTTTGTTTCCAGACCTGAAAGGAGAACCCCAAAGACAAATCAAGTTTCTGTTGACACAATCTATCATTTCAATATTGACATGTCCAAGTAAAACTCATTCAGTTTCACAGTTCAAGCTAAAAGACTTTACCTATCAAGCTCTTTCACTTCAGAAGTTAAACTAATAATGAATAGATAAATGACTATGTAAAGAGTGATAAATCACAATACACTGGGCCTCTGGTTATGAACTTAATCCATTGTGGGACTCTTGCTCATAAACAAAAACATTGAAATGAGAGTAAATACAGTCAATTTCAAAAACATGTGTGGTATTTTTATATTTTAAGTATTTTTGCATGAAGAATATACAATTAAACTGAAATGCATGTACATGAATTCTTTATTATGGATAAATACATTGTAACACTTAACGAAAAAATTCCACTGTAGCTATTGTATACACATGCAATGATTGGCAAAAGAGGAAATAAGGAGGTTATTGCGTTGAAGGGGAATCCAGTTCAATAAAAACACTGAGCAATTCTGATTCAGGAGTGATTTTGCTTCTTTCCACATTTTCAAGAGGTTCCATATGCAACTGAGCACATGTTCATGGGATTATGCGTACTGGGTGCATTCATAACCTGAATCATTGTTCATAAGTTGAGGTAAAATTTGTTCACAAAGTTTATTCACGAACCCATCCTTCATAACCCGTGAGTTTCCTGTACTGGGTCAATTTTAGAATTTCAGTTAAAATTTTCATTTCTCTCTGTGATCATGACCATATTGTTTACAATGACATTTCTGTAGTAAATAGCATGTATTTGCATTTATAGAAATGATAAAATGAATCAGCAACACTTACCTGGTGCTTAAGTCCCATTGTATATTTTATCCACACAATAGGCCGGACCTCATCTTCGTCTTCTTTTCGCCTTCTTTGTTCCTTTTCCTTTTTTTTCCATTCTTCTCTGTCTGCCATTGTTATGCGATTCAGCCGCAGATGTCCTGCAAACAGGCAGCAGAAAAATTCAGCACTGATTGAGAAGTAACAACTCAATTCATTGACAACTAGATATGTTATTTTTGACTATCTGAGGATCTTTTGTTTTGGAGCATATCTGTAAATGTATGTGTCTCATCTCACCTCTTAATTTTCCTAACTCTCAACTCCCTTCCCCTTCTATAAACTATTTAAATAGTTCACAACTAATCATAACTTTTCATTTCCGCATATTCAGACTGAAAAAAGAAAAAAATTAATAAGAGAAACTTGACTTTTGTAAGTTTCACTACCATCATGGAACCAATTAAGGATTAAAGACGGTAACTGCTCCATGTTGAAAGTTATCTCCCACAATATCAAAACTCTATAAAAATATGTTCACAGTAATTGTGTAAATTGAAATGTAAAGGCTATTTAAGTGTAAAGTGCAATCTCATTTTTTTAAAATTTTTGATAGTATTATGTCAAGCAACTGCCTGTACATTTTATGGTATTGATACAAACCAACTAAGTGCCAGATTTTATACAAAATGACAGGGATGTCAAACTGATTTCACAAAGAAGTTGGAACAATTCCTCTGAACCCCCCCCCCTTCCCTTGAGCTGCCCAGTTAGATAAGAGTAAGACACTTTAAAAAATTATAGTGTTTTCATGCTAGAAGTTTTCATTGTTTTGAGAGAAGTTCAAGTTTCCACAATACATCAGTATTCTGAATTTCTGATGTGCTGATTTTCTATCAACAACTCTTACACAATTGCATGTTATGAGGTATTCAACACAATTAACTTCAATCTTGATCTTCTAACAGCCACCAAATAACAGTCTGACTATCGTCCACGGTATAAGGATAACTCTTTCGTACTTCTAGTTTTTATGGTCGCCGTGCGAAATTTGTCTCACAAATTATTATAAAATTGTGATTGCCTAATGGATTCCACAAAAGTCGGCAGTTGATTGGTCAAAAGTAAGAAAGTTGGCAACAACAAAAAAAATCGGAAATCCGACCAAAGTCAAAAGTTTGACATCCCTGTAATGACAATGATAAAAACAATGTGATGAAAAATTGTCTTCATAGTTACAACAATGAAAAGCCCTATGAATAACTTTTCAATTATGAAACCTATTCTGCACAGAATGCAGAAACATTTTCTCTGCCCATTTCCCCCACAACCCATTCAGATATGTCTTGTGCCCAGAGCAAATGAGTCGTAAGTCATGCCGGGTGAGTTCAAGTCACCGCCATTTTTTACCATTGTCTGACTATGATACTGAAACATTTTTTTTTTTCAGATTAAAAAAGGTTGAATTATTGTTTTGTAAAAACAAACAAATATTTAGTATCTTAGTTGGAAAGTAGTTAAAAACTACCAAAAACGGCTGCACATCTTCACTGCCCCGTGCGACTTCTGACTCATTTGCCCTGGTCGCAAGTCATATTCTCCTTCTGCCACATTAGCAGTAAGCCATCATGATGCAACAAAATGTTTATTTCTATAACATGCTTACATTTCTCACTACTTCATAATGATCGTGCAGGCATGAAAATCATAAATCCAAGCTTTTGAATAATTTAGAAGAATAAAATTTCACCTACATCATAAGGAGGGGGAAAATTAAGTAAGCCGGATCAATTTCAAAAAAAAAAAAAAAATGATAGTTCTTCTTCTTCTTCTTTCTAAATAAACAATACCAACCTAAAGATTCATGCCACACAGGGTTGAAAGCACATGGCTTGATGCAGGCCTCCAGTATAGTAATAGCTAAGGCAAAGTCACGGGGTGTTTGGCAAATTTGCACAGCTTTTTGCCAGCTTTGCCTGTGATTGGGCCAGTTGGAGTGCAAAAATGGTGTCTGTGGAAAGGATGAAGGAATGTTTGTGCATGTAATGGGTCAGTATTGTAAATAGTCATCCTTTTAACATAAATGTCAGAACTCTAACACTTCCAACAACAGGTATTGTTTATAGAAATTTTAATTATAAAATGACGAACTCTAGTTGGTGTCAATTTCTGTAAAAAACAAAGTTGGTAGGCATAAAAATCTGCACTTTTGTCCAGGGTGTATTAATCTGATAAGATCATGTATCTAGGGATTACAGCTTTCACTTGTACATAATCAATATATATATAACTTTTATGTATTATGTTTCCAACAAATAACACACAGATATTTCTACCTGGATATTGGCCTCCAGCTGTGTGGTGGTCAGCCTGAGGGTGGCAAGTGTGCTCATCCTATTACCCATGATGTTTCCATTCCATTTGAATTCAGAGTTCTGAGTGAGAGAGAACTTGTGGCTTAGATGTCTCTTCTTGTCCCGCTCTTCATTATGCTGATGCTTGTTCAGTGCTAGATTGTTGATAGTATATTGATTCTGGTACTGCTTGTATGACCCTTCAGACCCTGAGGATATTATTTTTACTTTAAATAAGTGACAGATCATGGGCATTTAGAGGACATGAAATGTAGCATTTTGAGAAGATGCTTATCTCTCTCTTCACCTGTGGTGTGGGAGACAAGGAGTAATCTTTACCACGTGAAAGAATGTTCTGCAATATTGTAGATCTAATATGTGCAGACAATGGTCGTAGAGTGGTCATCAATTAAACCATGTTTATTGCTTAACCTACACAATGCAGCACATAACTCTAGCTTTTCAGCGTATCTCTAGCTTTTAGAGTAGCTAAAACGCATCACTCACTTAGAGTAACCTACCAGTTTCAATAGTACATTGTTTTTTTTTTTTTAAAAAGTTACTATTAGACAATTTCCTGTGCAAAATGCATGTGCAGGCTTTGTAAGAGGACGCTTGTCAGGGGCAATGATCATTAGTAAAGATGAGTCAATGTATGGGTCGTCCCCATTGTTTTGATGGTCTCTGTTGGATATTAAGAAATTCTGATATTAAGAAATAAAAATCCTGGCCCCTTCGATTTCTTACAATCAGAGTTCCATTGTAGCAATCTAGGATACAGCAAAATATTAATGATATCTTTTGTTCTGTTCCCATTCCTTTGATATGATATAAATGAAGACCAGAGCCAGATAGGAAGATGAGAAAATGAGAAATCTGTGATAGCTCTTGTCTCTGTGTGTCATTAAACTTGCCGAGCTTCATAGACAAGCTTCGAAACATATAGCTAGGCATTCGCTGGGTTGATTACATGGGCCAGGACTGCATGATCATCCTCTTCCCCCTTCTCCCCATTTTTCAACATTAGGAATAAGAAAATCTAGAGAAGAGGCTGGCACTACCAGAGGTCCAGTCTCTGCTACCTTCATTAGACAGGAAGGTACGTAACAAGATGCTCAAATCAACACTGACCAGCATTGGCCACTTGAAATGAAATTACCAGCTGTGATATTACACAAATGTCCATTGTTCTGGCTTGGGAATCGTGTGGTTTACATAGAGTGCTGCAAAATTATGTTGACTGTGATAGCGAATGCAACATTAGACCTATCAAAAACATAGATCTAGGCTATGTTTTGGGATTTTACGTCTACTGCAAAGTGAAAAATCATGTGGTTTTGCTATTTTAATGTTTTTCTTTGTTACTATTATCATTATATTTAGTTTAAGAGAACTCTCGGATTCTAAGTGTATTTCCCGCCCCTGAGATTTCCTTTAACAATCTGGAAAAATCCAGCTTATTCTAAGAATTTGGCAAACTCTGGCTATGTTATGCTCTGAGTATAATTTATGTAAACATAACATGTCACAGAGTTTTTCATAATTCTTTCCTGTGTGTATTAAATAATCAATGAAAATGACATTACAAACAATACAAGAAAAACAAAATTACATATATATATATAATACTTTACCTAGTTTATAATAGATTGATTGCTGAACTAAACTGGAAGCTAAAGAAATCTTGCCACGATTGACGCGTGTAATTTCACCATCTTTGTTCAAAACTAGGATTTCATCTGTGCTTTTACCAGAGGCTTTCATGGATGTGGTCGTCATCGTAATGGAATCAGTGAATAGTTTTGGTGTAAGGGATCCTGTTTTGGATCTTGTGAGCATCTTCCGAGACTCTGTAGCTGTGTTGCAGAAAAGAAGAATTATTTTTCAGAGTGTGCTGAATAGAATGTATATATAAAGAATAATCATAAATACAAACATTTGTTTTATTTTCTCAAGCATTAAAACTATGACAAAGTCCTTCCAATTAAAAAAAATATAAGTATCATCCCTTGACTTGACTGGGACAAAAATTTTAAGTTCTGAATGAATGTAATTAAGAATCTCACATTCTCAGCTGAGACAAAGCAAAGCTTGCTATAAAATTGAAACTACCAAAAACAGCCCACATGAAGTAATGATAAACTTATATACCAAAGTAATACCTGCAGCATTTACTGTTGTTGATGTTGTAGTCTGTGTTACTGTTGAAGTTCCACTCTGCTCATCTTTACTGACTGGCTGCCGTGATACCTGGAGAGTCACTTTTCCCCCCTCTCTGTTCACCAACAAAACAGTCTTGGTGGGTCCATCAGTTTTTGAATCTTCACCATTCTTATCCACACCACCCAACAATGTCTGCCTAGCCGATGGTAAAAGGGACTGCAGGCTGATTACCTTTGGTTTACCATCTGCGCTGTTTTTAATGGTCTCTGCCAAAGCCGATTTACTACTCAAAACTATCTTGTCTGTTTTGGACTTATCGCCATCTGAGCTGGAATCTGACCCACCTTCACTGCCATTTCTGGAAACATCATTTCCCTCTATTTGCTCACATAAGGGCACCTCATCAAATTTGGTTCTCTTTGAAGGTGGCTCATCTTCATTCACACTCATATTTGATGAACTTAAGGTGGTAACCGAGCTGGATTTGATGCTTGTAATTGTTGTGGTTGTGGTTTCAACTACTTCTGTTGTTATTTTATCACCGGAATTACTCTTTGTTATTGTGTTTGAAACTTGCTCGGTTTGGGTTGTGACGACAGCCTGTGATTCAATGATTTCTTCTGAACTCTGCAAAGTATAAGACATCAACATGTTATGTGTGGGAAAACAGTAACTACAAAAATGTTAACAGTACTTCATTTGACTTTATTTTTTAGTTTGCTAATGACATATATAGGCATTCCACCAAAATCCTCAACTCTACATATACCCGATACTACTCTATAATTTACATATAGAGGTGTCAACTGAGCCATATGGCAGCTGATCTAGGAAGGTCACCAAAATATTTGCTTCTAAATTTTATATTCGTTGTATTTTTCTTTAATTTTTCAAAGTAAGTTGATCTATTAAAAATTTCACTCCCAATTGTGACACAAAAATGACTTCGTCCCATAACGAATCAGATGGGAGCAGATATTTAGTCCTTTTTTTTTTCTATTTGTGCTACTCCTGTCTGGTTTTGACAAGTCATGCTGACATCTAAAACGCTTTTTAAAACATAAACTCTGTTCAAATAATTAAGGAAGTTTTTTTTGTTTTGAAAATTTGCAACATCTGTTCTGAAATGTTTTGTCATACAACAAGTTAGATAAGTCACTGTACCTTTTATGAAATTCTTTGTATGACAATTTGAGAAAGTTGGAAATAAACTTGAAATAATTCACATTCCCAAAACTAACTGAATTTGTTGTTATTCATTATGTTTGTTTTTAGTCTTGTTTTTTTGTCCTGCTCCTATTCAAACCAAACCAATACAATTTAGATCAAATCATATACCATGTTTTGCTTCCTCAATATGAATCTGTCTTGACAACCATTTCCTGAACCTTTTGCATCTAAAAACTGGATAAATGAAACGTGAATGTATTCAGTAATTTTCGACTGAAATGATTTTAACCAATGAGAGTCTATGAAAGATTTTGTAGAGGAGTTTGGTCGAACTGGCGATATATATATTTCTAATTAATTATTGTCTCAAACATGATAATTTACCGGAAGTATTATTATTAATTATAAATCTACCACTACCAAATTTTGGAATATATTATTCTTTCACTGAAATACAATTTCACAATATCCTGGATATTTTTTTTTTTTGAGATTATATTTATCTCTACAATTTATTTATAGCAACTGTGATAGTATCTAAAAACTTAAATTTGCCACAAATATCATATTACAAACCTCATCCAAAGAAGTATCTTTCTTTTCACTGTCAATCATCTCCTCTTTATCAGATGAATCATTTTCTTGGTTCTTCCTTCTTTCCTCTTCTTCCTCTCTTTTCTTCCGTTCTTCCTCCTCCTTTGCTTTTCTCTCTGCTTCTTCTTTCTCACGTTTCAAAGCCCTCTCAGCCTGAATTTTCATCAACTGACCTGAAATCAGAAATCACATCTGAGCACATTTGATGTCTCTGGGAAGGACAATATTCAGCAAAACATAAGGCAGTCCTGACTTTTCACAAAAATAGGACACCTGCTCACTTGAAATAAATTCCAATTTTTTAAGAACCTGGAGGTAGGAAAACTCCTTGGGTGGGGTGAGACAGGTGATGGTCTTCAGAGGAAGAGTGGGCTCTTTCATCAGACGTTTCGGCCTTTAACTTCCTGACATCTTCTAGAACCCCGGCCACATCAGGGTCTTGACTCCTGATGTCTGTCACCCACCTTTCTTTTTCTTTTTTTCCCTCAGGGATTCTGGTGGAATTTGAAGCAGTGCCGTTTGAATTACAGTCCAGTGCTCTAATTGCTCCGCTATTTTTACTACTGTTTTTATGGCGTAACTTATTCTACTTAAATCTTTCATGCATCAAGTGATGTTGGGGACACAACGTTCCTTTCGCACCAAATCCAACAGAGGAGTTTTCTGCTGCTGTTACTAGCTCATGCAGGGCACTTCTAATATTTCAGCCACTTAAGTTGAGCTTCCTCAGAAGAGAGTATACTGTTGAACCAACACAGCCCCTTGCTCCCACTTCTACTGCGAATACGCTCGCCTTCGTTCCGGCTTTACACAGATTGTCCTGTGCTAACAACTTAAGGAAGTTCCAAATTTAATTCCTTTCTTTTTCACAAAACAAAAATTTAAACCTTTTTTCTGCTGAAAAAAAAAAAACAGTTAAAAAAGGGGCATAACTTGAGATCACCCAGTGCAACTTTGGACTCATTTGCCCTGCGCGCAAGACATATCAAAATGACAAGCAGCTTAGCTTTTTGCAGATATAGAATGAGAGGCAGAGTGCCAAATTTCAAGGCTGTTAGTGCAATAATAAGAAAAATTTTAAGAAAAATAGTATGTCATTCCAACAGAAATTTTTTTTTTTTTTTAAAAATGGAGTTTCAAAAAATATTTTCCAGAGGGGTAGAGTATTTTTAGATCGCATTTTAACCATTTAAATATTTTTTTTTTTAACATAAACTGTATATTTTTCTGTACTAGTATGACTGTAGTATTTATTAAGATAAATAATTTAAACATGATATTTTTTACCCAAACTGATGATTTTCTACCCAGAATCCCTTAACTCATTCCCAATGGTCGGCCGCACTGTGCGGCTGATAATAATCCACGCTATGGCGATCGGCTACACACTGCGTTCGACAGCAGTAGACTGGTAAAACAACAAACAACTCCAATCCAGCATTTCCAATAGTATAGAATAAGTTTGTTTCCAGTTCAGAAGAGTATCTTGATGTAAGTTTCTATATTTAGGTGTCCACAAAGCGTTACGGAGGCAAATATGAAGATTTTATCATGTGTCGGTTGTGCATCAATCATTGCTATGGCTTCAAAAAGCAAATCTGATCACCAAAGAAAGGGTATCTCAAATGCTAGATTCATGGATTTCTTTAGAAGATGGAAGATTTTGATGAGCCTGAGGGGATCAATGATGAGTTTTGAGAGATCTAGATTTAGATCTAGATTGAGTGACAGTTATCATGAGTCTATTGGCATATATAAATCAACTAAGCATCTCAAATGGAACAAAAGACAGAAATAAAGATAATTGTAGCCCTACTCGAACTTATACTTCAACCCCTAGGCCTAGAACCCAGGCTCAGCTGCACCATTTCATTTTTTTTTTTCAAGATTTCATGGTTTATGGTTGTGTTGGGTATCGTTCTAAAAAAAATGTAAAAGAATAAAACTGGTTGGAGAGATCAATGTGAAATTTTGTGTGCTCATTTCTAATTGATTTCCCTTTATACAAAAATGTTATGAAGTATCTAGCTTTCATACGGTGCACTCATCTGGGGGTGAGTTGGAAAAGTTACATAGTGAATTTTTCTTCTTGTTTTTTATCACACTTTCAAACTCGTTTTTCTCAAAAACAACAACTTGCAAAACACATCAAGTACACTTTTTCACATTGTATTTCAATTTTCTTTCCCGTAAACACTTTGTGGTTTGCCCTAATTCTCTAGCATATAGCCCCTACTTTCTATCCTCACCATAAGTTTTCTTCTGGGCGGTTTTTGGGGTTCCGTCAGAACGTGGAAAAGGGGTCCTTAGGGAATGAGTTAAAGTTATGTATGAGCCTATGCCATTAAGTGAACACCTAAAACGTTTGCACCGGGGGTTTGTTATGAAGTTTTCAATACATCTTTTTTGCACGAGTTTTTATATTCATATATATCTACTGAAAAAAATGTATATGCTGACCTAAAGATCACATGCTTTGCCATGTAATTGACATTCTGTAACAACTTGAAATCTTTTGGACCTAACTGTCATGACACATTTCTAGAAATTGAACAAACAAAACTTATTTTCATGATTCCAAAGTGGTTTTGTTTTAAAACATACACATGAAGAGCATATAAAATGCAGAGAGTCAGGGAACAAAAGAAATTTTAAATGCTTGTAGGTCTGCATAATTTGTATCATCAGTAATAGAAAACTTTCTATTTTCATACTTTAATTTCTGTCTTGAAAATTTGGATAAACTAAGACACAGAGAGTTGGAGTAGACTCACAATGTATAGTTTCAGTGAAACAATGGCTCTCTATTCATAACTACTTTTAACTTTGACAAAACATCAGACAATTTTGGAAAAT